>JANAVB010028818.1:25425741-25555741 GCA_029216955.1 Iris pallida | reverse complement strand
GCAGAGACAGCATACATAGGTTGCGCAGAAGTAATTGTTGGTACTGCAGAGGGCTTAGGAGTCCATACAGTGCGCGCCTTGCTCTTGGCAACAACTGAGGTGCGCCTAGTACCCCCAGCACTGATCATTGCTTCGTAGGCGGTTTGGTCGATTTGAACGACCAAAGTCTTCTCCGTCTTGCCGATCGACGCGGTATCATATTAAGTTGTCACTTTCTCGTCGGAGAAGAAATTTGTCCCCAATAGAGTTGCCATTTTGTTTACAAAAATAAAAGTTTTATTACAAACTTAGCAAAAAGTACAAGAGTATAATTAATTTTTGGAAAGGTACAACTGTAGGAATCTGATCAGAAGACGATCACTTTATCCCTTGAACGATGTGATATCAAAGACACAAGCCTCTGGAGAATGTAACATCACTTAGTCGGGAGATTATGATCCTTAGTGATGCTTTGAGACTGATTTGAAACTCTATTTATAGAGTTCTTGAAATAACTGTTAAGTAATTATTCTGAGTGGCACGTACTTCAGGTTGCGCACCTCTTGTCCAGTTGTGCAAGCGGTTACTTTAACTGTTGGGGACGTATGGCATCGTTTGAGTGAGATGCGCGTGATCATGGGCAGTATCGTGGACACGTTCTTCGAGATTAGTGGCATGCGCACCACGTTATCCTGCTTTTGGACATTTGATCAAGTGGCACAAACTAGCCAGGTTGCGCGTGGGCGCAACTCAACAACTGGTACCTTTGACAGGGTCTTCTGTACTATATTGATTAATTCGTATGGCACTTGACGACTTGTGCGGGCCAGCTGTCAGCATTAATTATATGCTGACAAAATCTTCTCGAGTGCCGTATTGCGTAGGATTCAAATGGATTTTCTTCGATTTTTATGCTTTCAGAGCTGTCAGTAATGATGATAGCCGTTACAGCTTCTTGAGAAGGCTTGCCACATGGTGCTGCGCACTCTGGCTTTGGCACAAACTAAGACTGGCACAACCTAATAATCTGGTGCCACTTGCTGATGGCGCACTTTAATAAGTGGCGCCCCTTGATTTTTAACTTCTACAAGTTGTACCAATAAGATTGTAGCCAAATTGGCAAGTTTATTGTAAAAAGTCAGCATATTCAGTTGTAGCCTAAAGGGCAAGTATATATATTCAGTTAGCTATTCAAGAGTCTTGTAATCAGTTGTAAACATTGTATTCCGTTGCATGTCTTGTAATCCATTGCAATTATCAATAAAGAGATACGTTTCTTCATATCTTGTGTGACTTCAATTTATCTGCTTGGTTTACTGCACTGTCGTTATTTTCTGAGAAATACCAGGAACTGTAATAGTTTTGCCTTGTACAAGTGCAATCTAGACTTGTACGGCATCATGCCCAGTGGCTAGTTTTCGATTCTCCAGGATCGGGGCATGACAATTTGTTCAATAATAGCTTTGTCGGGACCAAAAAAAATTCAATTGGGATGCTGCTACCATAGACTTAACTGAAGCCGAGGAGAATGTCCCTGTCGAGGATTCTCTAGAAATTGTAAATATAGGTCCTATTAATGAAGTTCAAGATCCATTGAGTGGCCTTCTTAGGAAACGTAAAGAGAAGTCTCCTGCCAAGAAGGCTGCGAAGAAGAAAAAAAAATTTAGGCCTCCACCCAGGTAGTCCAAGATAATCCTGCTTTCGCTACTACAGTGAAGAAAAAGACAAAAGGGACCACCGTCGTTGAAAAGCCCAGAGGCAGGACTAGACTTCAAATAAAAAAATAGAATCTGGGTCATCACCCGGCTTAACTACTTCACTCAGGGGATCAACTCCATCTCTGTTCAGAAGAAAAAGTATAGGGGCTGAAGAGGAGACAAGCAAAGAACAGCCTGCATATGAAGAAATACAGTCTCAGCCGTCTATTCTCACAGAAATAGTTGTAGCGTCTCCTCAGCCGTACAAGCATTCAGCTAAGAGAAAGCTATTGGCCACGAAAGCTCGGAGTAGGAAAACTGCAGTTTCTCCCACATCTTCTTCTCCAGAACAATCTCCTAGCCAAGGAACATTGCCGATGTCACCTGGAGGCATTTCTTCTTCACAAGGTGATGTCTTTACTCTTTCTATTCAGCAAGAGTCACTTGATGTTGATCTTGTGGTAATTTGTAATGATATATCTTCATCTCCATAACCTCCATTTACTAGTACCCCAACTCCAGCTGTTGCAGCAAACACTCCTGGTATTGCGGTTTCAGAACCATCGATTGTAGGATTCACTATTCCTTTGTCCAAAGTGACAATGGCAGTATTTGTTATACCTAGTTTGACATTACCAACAACCAGTGAGCCAACTCCAACTACTTCTATGAATATCCCTTCTGTGATTGCATACAAAGCCAATAATTCACCCAGCTCTGAAAACCACCAACCCCCCAACGAGTAACCTCAGTTCATGGTGAGAATGAGGTACTGCCTCCTGAAACTCTGGTATATCTTCTATACCCCAAACTCTTGTAGCTCCTGTTCTGAGCGAAGCACCTTCTCAAGACGAGAGGAAGATAGAAGCGATGTTAGATTACGGGGAGGATCCGATTGATGCCGCTTCTGATCCTGGTCAGAATGAAACTCCCATTCAAGTATGGGTATAGGATTTGGTGGCCCGGGAAGATCAAGTTATTATTGAGGGTGACGGTCACCAAGATGATAGTGACCAAAGCCCTAGTGATACTAATCAGAGCTTCAAAGAATTGCCAAGCGGTGAAGACTATGAAGTTGAAGTCGAAAGCGACGAAGGCCCAGGTAATAATGAAGGCATGGATGAAGATTTTGACTTCGAATGAGACATCGACGTCGAGGACGATGAGATCCCTAATGATGACATGGAAGAGGATATTGATATCGAGGGCGATAAAAACCTTCATGATGATAAGAAAGGTGATAAAGACCTAGCTAAAGGTCTAGAACATATTGAGGGTTTTGAAAACCCTAAAGAAGTTGAAGTTCTGACCCCAACTAAACATGATTTTGAAACAGAGGGGGTAGAGGCGGCAGTCCCAAGTGACCAAGCTGGATTCTTGTCAGGTGGTTCTGAAGCTGGGAGTAGCCATACGGTCGTCTCAGAGAACACCGTGACAAGGCTCCTTACAGAGCGGGATACAGAACCTCATGAGACTCCATATATTACACCGTGCTCAGATAAATTTTTGACTTTATTTACCATTGCTTCTTTGAGATTGTTTGATATAATAATAATTGCATTTTTATTGTAGAGGGTCCCATGGGGACGATTGTTATAGCCCCAACGACTTTTGCAGCTTTCAGCTTCAGCTCAACCATGGCTCCTCTGGATATAGGGACTCAGTTAGCGGAAAGAAACTCTTCAAGATGCATGTACCAAGATCTCCTGGTGCACAATCTGTGATTCCTCTATCTTCTATAAAAGAAGGAATTTGGTCTGAAGTGGCTACTCCTGGTATGTCGACGATGATAAATATTATTGTTGAGACCTATACCAGTGCTTTCTTCACCTCCTTGGGAACTCTTGTTCAGATGGTCTTGGAGAAAGGCCATCCTTATGAGTCAGTAAGGAGAACTGCCTCTTATCATTGACGCAATCTGCAATATTGGTGATCTGGACCGGGTTAGCTTCTTGGAATACATCTTGGATGCACTCGAGGACCTAACAAGGTCCTACCAAGATCTGACAAGGGGCAATATCCAAAGACTTGTACATGCCGAGTGTGAGGCGATGGCTCGCGAGTCTGCAGCACGACAAGCAACCTTAGAAGATTATGTGGTTACTTTTTCAACGCGATCTGCAGAGTTAGAGTCTAGCATTATCGAGACTACTTCTTTTGTTGAGCATTACAAGACTAAATCTGCAGAGAAGGAGAAGGAAGCGTCTGAATGCCAACTTTGTCTTCAAAATTTAGAAGTTGAGATGGCCAATCTTCGCGAGATACTTATGGTAGCCAGGAGGCATGAAGAAGAAGTACTTGAAATGCATTAAGTTGTCACGAGCCGTTTGGATGATCTAAGAAGGCATCAAGATGAATTCGTCCAAATTCAGGGTACGAAAATTGAACGTCGAGTTAACTCCCGGCAACCTTTTGACCCAGGGTCTGGGAGAACTTTGGCCAGGCAAAGGGTGCTTGATTCCAGAGTAGAGAGAGCTGATTCTCTGAAGAAGGTAATAGCTGACCTTAGCACTCAGCCTCCTAAATAAAACTATCTGATTGTGACAACTTTTTGTTTTGCTAAATATTTTCGAAGAATGTAATGTTTTTACTCGTCATTGAATAAACTGATGATTTTTTGTGGCTCTATTACTTATTGTGTATCTGTTTGAGACACAAGTAATAGATAGGAGTAAGAAATATGTTCAGAAGTACTGGACATGACATATCTCTTGAAAATAATAATACTTATTATATCTGTTTAGAGGTAATATGGACATGATAGAATATAACTTGCAATGTTATCATTTCGAAGATGACATCATTAGTGGTAATATAGATGTGATGAGTCATTAACGTAGATAGCAGAATTCAGAGGTAATGTAAATGTGGACTCGTATATCTATTGATTATCCTTAGGCCAACTGGGACTCGAGAATATGATATTTTTAAAACAACTGGGTTTCAAAAGATAATGTTTGTAACGATGTAGTAGACGTTGTCAATGATGATAAGATCTAGATAGACTCCGCTGGGATTCAAATTTAAATCTATAATATTTGTTAGAAAATACAGTATATACTTTTAAACATGGTACTTATTCAAGAATTTGCCGTTGATAGGCATCATAGCAATTCGGCCATCCATCCCTGACAGTTGATAAGCTCCGTTGGAGAAAACTTTGCTTATAACGTAGGGACCTTTCCACTTTGGTTCGAACTTGCCTTTGCTCATGTGGGTCATAGTCATAGGACGTCTGACAATAAGGACTAGCTCACTTTTTTAAAATGCTCGTACTTTGACTTTACGATAGAAGGCTTTTGAGATACGGGCTTGACATAGCTCGATATGTTGTTGAGCTAGTAGCCGCTTCTCATCAAGTGATTCAAGCTTCTGAAGTTGAAGACGATCATTATTTTCTGTTGTGAGTTCATTGGCAATGGCTATTCTCAGCAATAAGATCTGAATCTCCAATGGCAGGATGGCTTCACATCCATACACCAAAGAGAAAGGTGTATAGCCGGTGGGAGTACGTACGGTAGTACGGTAGGCCCATAGACGTTCTCCAAGCTTTTTGCTCCAGTTTTGTTTAGAAACAAACTTCTTGAGAAGTTTGATGATTGTTTTGTTGAATGCTTCCGCCAAACCTTTAGCTGCAGGATTGTAGGTTGTAGAAGCAACATTGTTGATCCGGTTATCATCACAAAATCGAGTGAACTTCTAACTGATGAACTGAGATCTATTATCATGGATGATTCGCTGAGGAACGCCGAATCTATTTGATCATATGATGTTTAATGAAGTTGATGACACTGCTTGTCTTGACTTCAGCTAGAGGTATAGCTTCGGCCTACTTTAAGAACTAATCAGTTATTGCTAGGATAAACTGATGTCCTCGAGATAAAGGAAGATTAATAGGACAAATGACATCCATGCTCCAAGCCTCAAAGAGCCATGATGCTGCAGTCGGATGCAAAAATTCTGAAGGTTGATGGATGAAATCTGTATGGATTTGACATGCTCAAAATTTCTTTGAATATTCGATGGCATCTGACACCATTGTTAGCCAATAGTATCCCATGCATCGAATTCGATCTTGTAGCTTAGGACCAGGCTAATTTGTACCACAGACACCATCGTGAGCTTTATGTAGTGTCTGCTTTGCTTCGTCTCCCATAAGACAACGTAAAAGCATACCATCATATGATCGTCGATAGAGTGTTTTAGAAGTTTGATCGTAGTAGAAACGAAACGATTGCCGACGGATTATCGTTGCTTCTTTAGGATCTTCTGGTAAGATTTTATGTACTGCAAGTCAATGAAAGGAGCTCTCCAGTCTTCACTTGTAATACAAACTTCAAACGAATTGCTAGATTCCAGATGTAAATTATTTTTGATGCAGAATAATTTTCTGTTAGTGATAACCATCATCTGTTTTCACAGGGATCGCTAATGCTGCTGCTAGATTAACAAGCGTATTAGCTTTTGTAATGCATGCTCGAAGTATATGTTCAATAAAGAAGCCTTTGAATGATGTAGCCAATCAGATTGTTGCTTCATGATATAGAACGAGATCTTGATGCCGAACTTCATATGTGCCTCTAACCTGATTGACAATCAGTTTAGAGTCTCCGTAGACTTCAAGTTATTCGATATCAAATTGGTTCGCTAATTGGAGACCGATCAGTAGAGCATTGTATTCAGCAACATTATTAGAGCCTGGTTCATCCAAAAAATAAGCTCTCTGAATTGCTAGTCCTTAGGGAGATACTAAAACGATTCCAACTCAGCGACAATAGTGCCTTTAGGTCCGATTCTGGAAGCACCATCAAAGAATAGACGGCAAACGAGGATTTCTTCTAAAATCCTGTTGGATTCCAGAGTTTTATCAGAAATTTTGTCATAGAGTTTGGATGTCTCAGGAATCGGATGAGCAACTAGAAAGTCAGCTAAGACTTAACCCTTAACAGACTTTTATGGAACATAGACCATATCATATTATGCAAGTAATATGGCCCATGTAGTGAGTCTGGAGTTGAGTGTACTGGGCTTCTTCATCATGACTCGGAGAGGATTGACTCTGGAGATGACATGAATAGTTTGGCCCGTAATATAATATCATATTTTCTAGACAGCGAACATCAGGACGAAGCATTCTTTTTCTACTAGGCTGTATCGATGTTCAGCACTGATCATCGTACGACTGAGATAATAGATGGCTTGCTCATGACCCTCTTTGTTCTTCTGGGTTAGTAAGGCACCTAGGAAATGATCCATTGTTCGAACATGCATCAAGAAGGGTATTCATGTGATTGGAGGCACGAGGACTAGAGGGTTCATCAAGTACCATTTTATGTCTTCAAATGCTTGCTGACATTCTTCGGTCCAAACGAAAGACACACCTTTCTTCATTAGTTGAGTGAACGGTTTGCAGCATCCAGAGAGATTTGAGATGAATCTTCTGATGTACGCAAGTCGTCCCTGGAATCCTCGTAGCTCTTTTAGGTTGTATGGCGGACGCATCTCTTGAATGGCTTTGACTTTCTTGGGATCAACGTTTATACTCTTAGAGGTAATAACAAATTCGAGGAATTTGCCACTTGAGACTCCCAGAAATGACTTGGTGGAATTCATTTTGAGTTGATGCTAGCACATTAAATCGAAGATAGTTCTTAAGTCTTGGATGTGATATTCCTTTAGACGACTTTTGACAGTAATATCGTCGACATAGCATTCGACAGTCTTTCGCAAATGTTTACGAAAAATGGTACTCATAGCCCGCTGATAGGTTGCACCAACATTCTTGAGACCAAATGGCATGACTGTATAGCAGTAAACTCCTAAAGGAGTGCGAAAAGTAGTATATTTTTCATCTTCGGGATTCATCTTGATTTGATTATATCTGGTGAATCCCTGCATAAAAGATATCCGCTCGAACCCACAAGTGTTGTCGATCATGACATCAGTGATCGGAAGAGAAAACTCATCCTTGGGACAAGCTTCATTAAGGTCTCTAAAGTCGATGCAGACCCGGACCTTACCCTGTTTTCTTTATAACTTGGATGGCATTAGCCACCTAGTCGAGATGTTGTTCTTCCCTGACAAAGCCACAAGCAATGAGCTTCTTGACTTCGACTTCTATAGCATCCATTTGTTGTTGTTTGACTGGCCTTAAATCTGGCAAGACATTGAACTTATGGGTAGTGATCTGAGGATCTAATCCCGACATATCTTCGTAACTCCAAGCGAATATGTCAATATATTCCCTAATAAGTTGAATCAGTTCATGTTTATTTGCTTCAGGAAGACTTTTGTTGATAAATAATGGCCATAAAGAAGCTTTATCTCCGACATTGACCTGGACAAATTGATCTTCAATGGGTAGTTCACATTGTTCGAAGAGAAGTTCCCATTGAGTATCCATCCTTTATGCACAGGGATCTGATTTAGGGGCTTCAGCAAAGTCATCGACATCGTTTGAGAACTCGACGTTCACCATATTAGAAGATAGAGTTACTCGATGGATGTGTCCTATGCTGATGTCTGAGTCCCATGAAGCAGAGTCAGAAGAGTTACATCGCTCTTCTTTGTCATACTCACAAGCATCTGGGGTCATGATCGGCGAGGTGTATCCTAACCCATGCTTTATTTTGTTGTAATATTGTACCGACTTTCCTTTTGGAACAGGTATGCGAATAGGAGTTCGCTTTCCCCTAACATCGTTGAGGCCAATTTTGAAGTTATAGCCCATCTTCTGGATGATGTTCTTCAACTATTGACTGTAATAACGTAGTTGAAGTCGCCCTTTATCGTCATTATTAGCATCACTATCGGATGTAGCCTTTTGATTTAATCTGTTGCTGAAGAGAATATGATGTTCATCCTTCTTCCGGGAGGGAACCGAAAAAAATGAATCATGTATTGTGTCCAGTGATACTTCGTCTTGAAAAGATTAGACTGCTCCTAATGTAATCACTACCAAAATACACTCAATTAGCGACGGATATTTAGCGACATAATTTTTTCGTCGATGCTAGCGACGGCTTCGTGGCCGCTCTGCAACTGATTACCAACTACACGCCTTTGCCATTTTTATTTTAATTTTAGGGAGGAAAGGTCGCACATTCGTCGCTAGACTGTCAGAATTATAGCGACGGATCTCCAGTCGTCGCTTCGTAGTCGATTATTTTGCGGAAATTGTGTAGAGAATTGGTGGGATATATCTTCGACTACGTAGCGACGGATATTCAGTCGGCATGTATCAAACAGGGCGACTAAGTGGCGACGGGTTTTCTTCCGTCGCTATATATACGTACCAGACTTTAAATGAAACGGCGGGGGGAACTTTTCGCATTCCCACCAAATTTACTCTCTCTCCTCTCTCTCTCTCTCTTATCGGTGTCGGCTTCGGTGATCGGTGTCGGTGTCGTCGTCGGCGTCGGCGTCCTCTCCTCTCTCTCTCCCGAAGGTAACCCCCTCTCTCTCTTTCTCTCGATCTCTCGATCACTCTCTCTCGGGGTCTGGGAGGCGGGCTTGGGGTTGTGGCGTCGGGGACTGGACGGCTGGCTTGGGACGGGGGCGTCGGGGGCGGGGCGGCTGGCTTGGGTCGGGGGCTGGACGGTGGGCTTGGGGCGGGGGCGTCGGGGTCTGGGAGGCGGGCTTGGGGCTGGGGCGTCGGTGGCTGGGTGGCTGGCTTGGGTCGGGGGCTGGGCGATGGGCTTGGGGTAGCGACGTCGGGGGCTGAGCAGCTGGCTTGGGGCGAGGTCTGGGCGGTGGGCTTGGGGCGGGGGCGTCGGGGTCTGGGAGGCGGGCTTGGGGTTGGGGCGTCGGGGGCTGGGCTGCTGGCTTGGGGCGGGGTCTGGGCGGTGGGCTTGGGGCGGGGGCATCGGGGTCTGGGAGGCGGGCTTGTGGTTGGGACATCGGGGGCTGGGCGGCTGGCTTGGGTCGGGGGCTGGGCGGTGGGCTTGCGGCGTCGGTGGCTGGGCGGCTGGTTTGGGTCGGGGGCTGGGCGGTGGGCTTGGAGCGGCGGCGTCGGGGGCTGGGCGGCTGGCTTGGGGCGGGTCGTCGGGGCTATTTACAACCGACGCACAGCCATAGGCACTCTTCATATATATATGCAACTGAACTACTAGACTGGGCGGCGGGCTTGGGGCGGCGGGCTTTGGTCGGGGGCGGCGGGTGGCTTTGCTTCTCAAATTCATCTGAGTTTATATATTGGCTAAATAATGTGTTATCCATATTGGGTGTTCCATTATTTTGGTGGTGTTTGGATTAGTAAATATGAATATGGGGTTTGGATTCATGGTGTATATATATGTTCACTGTCTCAAGGACAGTGCGAGTTCTATCAGTTGTGTGCTTCTGTATAGATGTATATATCTATACATCTAGCTGTGATATACATATGTGTATGTGACAATCTCAGTTAGCGATGGACTAGTTACCGGTTAGCGACGAATATTTCCAGCTCCATTTCCATTAATCTACGGTACGATATGGTGATCAGGACATAGTCCCTGCAGCCATTCGACTGACGAGGCTGAAACTATGTAGCCGTAGATAAAGTTGACTGTCTTTCGACCCTCATCCCTCGGCAATGATGATACGACAACCTATCACTATATCATATATAGTAGTAGATGATGTCTTAGTATTACATTATATGAGTTCATCTTGATTCTGTTACATTCTTCAGATACTAGATACGATAAGAACATATACTACACGATATGTATACAGAATATAGATGATTCACACTAATGTATGCTATAATGAATTTTGGGTTGTGTTCTGAGCCATCCGTTCTTACACTTAAAACACATAGGAATTAGTAGTGTGAGAGCGCCAGAGAGAGTGAGAGCGCCGGAGGGAGGAAGGAGAGAGAGAGAGAGAGAGTAAAATGGTACGACATGGTAAAGTAGTACTGTATTTTGGCTCCAGTTCTAACTTAATTTGCATTAATCTACGGTACGACATGGTGATCCGGACATAGTCCCTGCAGCCATTCGACTGGCAAGGCAGAAACTATGTAGCCGTAGATAAAGTTGACTGTCTTCCGACCCTCATCCCTCGGCAATGATGATACGACAACCTATCACTATATCTTATATAGTAGTAGATGATGTCTTAGTATTACATTATGTGAGTTCATCTTGATTCTGTTACATTCTTCAGATACTAGATACGATAAGAACATATACTACACCATATGTACAGAATATAGATGATTCACACTAATATATGCTTGAATGAATCTTGGGTTGTGTTCTGAGCCATCCGTTCTCACACTTGGCAAAAAATCAAATTTTTTATACTTTATCGGCTTTCGAAAATGTACTCAAATTTTATGATGGTTCCTTTAGTTAGCTTGCTTATGTTACAATTATATTATTTGTGACTATCGATCTTACCAGATGGCACCCATGACCCGAGGAGCGGCACGTCGTTTGAGGAAAACAGTAAATGCTGAGGTGGCTCCTCCTACAGTTAAGGAGGAAGTGGCACCGGTTGCTAGTGAGACCGGGAGTTCTAATTATCCAGCACCGGTAGCTAGTGAGACCGGGAGTTCTCTTGTAAGGGACGACATCTCTCCTCACGCCAAAAATCTCGCTTTTTCGAGGTGGTTGCGTGATCGTATCACTGAGCGTTTGCGTGAGCAGCGTGGTTCTTATTAGCTATTAGTACTTATTTGTATTAGACTATTTATAGTGAGTTGTTTTTATATTAGACTATTTGTATTGGACTACATATATGAACTAGAACTGTATCAATCTCTGGATTGTATTGGACTACGACATGGTGATCAGGATATAGTCCCTGCAGCCATTCGACTGGCAAGGCAGAAACTATGTATCCGTAGATAAAGTTGACTGTCCTTCGACCCTCATCCCTCGGCAGTGATGATACGACAACCTATCACTAGAGGATACTCTGAGAGATCCATCTGAGTAGGACGTATACTCTGAGAGATCACCTTTACAAGAATGATATCAGTAGTGGATTGAGTGCTGGAGGGGATATTATCAGAGTATACGTCCTACTCAGATGGGTCTCTCACCGTTACTATTTTTTCTGACAGCAAGGTGGATGTGCTCCGTCAATAGATTCTTGCACCGAGCCAAAACTTTGCCCTGGAGCTCAAGTGGACATCCTTCGTGTAGAGCTCGAGTGAGAGGTTCCTGACAGCATGGTGGTCTCCTTTGTCAAAGTATCCGTGCTCATCCCACATTGGTTGTGGGACGAGCACGGATACTTTAACAAAGGAGACCACCATGCTGTCAGGAACCTCTCACTCGAGCTCTACACGAAGAATGTCCACTTGAGCTCCGGGGTAAAGTTTTGGCTCGGAGCAAGAATCTGTTGACGGAGCACATCTACCATGCTGTCAGAAAAAAATAGTAACGATGAGAGACCCATCTGAGTAGGACATATACTCTGATAATATCCCCTCCAGCACTCAATCCCACTACTGATATCATTCTTGTAAAGGTGATCTCTCTGATTATACGTCCTACTTAGATGGATCTCTCAGAGTATCCTCTCCGGTTGGGTTGTGTTCTGAGCCATCCGTCCCAGGGATTTGATTCTGTATTTTGGTTTCTGTATTTTGGCTCCAGCTCCATTTGTATTAATTTACGGTACGACATGGTGATCAGGACATAGTTCCTGCAGCCATTCGACTGGCGAGACAGAAACTATGTATCCGTAGATAAAGAAGGGAAAAGATAAATCGAATTATAACGATGGATATTAGGTTACTCTTCAGGATAATTGATGCCTATTTTATATTAATTTGGTTTGGTCTATATGATTCTTGGATAATTGGTGTGCATTAAATTCGTATGTGCATATTTGGTCTATGTGATTGTTGGATAATTGGTGTGCATTATATATTGGTTTGGTTTATGCATATTTTTGTGAACAGGAAAAGTGCTGCAATTTTTTTTTAAAAAATTCTCAGTTACCGACGGACTAGTGACCGGTTAGCGACGGATATTTCCAGCTCCATTTGCATTAGTCTACGATACGACATGGTGATCAGGACATAGTCCCTGCAGCCATTCGACTGGCGAGGCAGAAACTATGCAAGTAGCCTTAGATAAAGTTGACTGTCCTCCGACCCTCATCCCTCGGCAATGATGATATGACAACCTATCACTATATCTTATATAGTAGTAGATGATGTCTTAGTATTACATTAGTGAGTTCATCTTGATTCTGCTACGTTCTTCAGATACTTAATACGAGAAGAACATATACTACACCATATGTACAGAACATAGATGATTCACACTAATGTATGCTAGAATGAATCTTGGCTTGTGTTCTGAGCCATCCATTCTGATCAAGCATCTTCCTTCTCCTCTCCTCCACCATGGCTCTGAACAAATCTGCTCCTCCCTCTACTTCTCTTCTTTTTATTTGACTCTCTCAGCCACATATGACATCCAGCTCAAGTGTAGAGTCGGGGGAGAAGAAGTGGACAGAAAGAGGAAGGGGAAGCAGCATAGCCGGCGGCATGACCCGGAGGAAGTACAGAGGTTTTCTTCAACAGCCGTAGGAGAACTAAAAGGATATATCTTTTCATAACATGTCATCTTGTCAAAGACCCTTCATGTGAATATCATGTTACCGCGGTGTCGGAAGACTAACATGTCATCTTGTCAAAGACCCAACTCTTTTCTCCTATGTAGTAATCTTGTATTATTACATAGCAGGAAAGAGTTTGGAGGATTATGTCAAAACACACGGCTTAGAAAATTATGACATGTTAGTCTTCCGACACCACGGTAACATGGTTGTCACATTAAAGGTCTTTGACAAGGTGATATGTTGTGAAAAGATATATCCTTATAGTTCTCCTACGTCTGTTGAAGAAAACCTCTGTACTTCCTCCGGGTCATGTCGCCAGCTGTGCTGCTTCCCCCTCCTCTTTCTGCCCACTTCTTCTCCTCCGACTCTACACTTGAGCTGAATGTCATATGTGGCTGAGAGAGTCAAATAAAAAGAAGGGAAGTAGAGGGAGGAGCAGATTGGTTCAGAGCCATGGTAGAGAAGAGGAGAAGGAAGATGCTTGATCAGAACGGATGGCTCAGAACACAAGCCAAGATTCATTCTAGCATACATTAGTGTGAATCATCTATGTTCTTATCGTATCTAGTATCTGAAGGACGTAACAGAATCAAGATAAACTTACTAATGTATGCTAGAATGAATCTCGGGTTGTGTTCTGAGCCATTCGTTCCGATACTTGGCAATTAAGCCATTCGACTGGCGAGACAGAAACTATAAGGCTACTTGCATGTTCTTCCAACTTTAAATTACAAGATTACTACATCAGGTTAAATAAATCACTAACCTCATCGCGGCCAATGTTTACAGTCTTGGTCTCATCTGTCTTCGATTCTATGATCCCATGCTTTCGGAAAATAAACAACACAGACAGTCCATGGAATAGAATGGCCTTACATGCAAATCGTCTGTGATTATGTATCTTTTCCCTCCTCATCCATTGCCTTACCACAGGGACATCGAGCGCCAATAACCGAACTATATAGACGGTGAGTCTTGGTGTAGCACTCAATTGTGGGGCACCCGTAAATTCGCCGAGGTTTTAAATCATCGAAGTTCGTAGTGGCAATAAAGAGTGTGATCAGCTGATAGACATAACTCGGATAAAATCAGAAGACAATGCAAGTACTTGTACTGCTAGGTGGCTCCTATGTAGTAATCTTTCGGATAAAATCAGAAGTCATGGGTTTTGACATAAATCGACTTTGGCCTCAACAAAGACCACAAGTCAGACGATGAATCCTACTTGTTTTGACATAATCCTCCTGTTGTCAGAAAGATGGCTCCTAGGACTCGTCAAGGTGGTGCTACTAGTCGAGAAAGGGGTCGAGGCAAGAAACCCTTGGAGGTCGACACGGAGGAAGTCTTCGTCGTAAAACAAGAGCCGGTGACTGTTAAGGAGAAGGTGTTACCAAAGGTCGAGGTCAAGGAAGAACCGATGACCATCAGGGAAAAGATTGCTCCCAAGCTTGAAGTTAAGGAGGAGCCACCGTCAGAGAGTAGTAGCATCGGGACCGACCCTCCTATCCCTACAGAAGACCTCAACCAGATTGAGCCTTCGTATGCAAAGTGGCTGATAGAATGGTACATGCCTCAACGCAACTATGATCCCTGGCTGTGAGGATTCATCGTCTGACTTGTGGTCTTTGTTGAGGCCAAAGTCGATTTTCCTATGCGTTTTGGAATATTTATGAAAATTTTGGAATATTTGTGCTATGATCGGATTATAAGGATGGATATTAGGTTACTCTTCCGGATAATTGATGTTTATTTGGTTTGGTCTATATGATTCTTGGATAATTGGTGTGCATTAAATTCGTATGTGCATATTTGGTCTATATGATTCTTGGATAATTGGTGTGCATAATATATTTGGTCTATGTGATTGTTGGATAATTGGTGTGCATTATATATTGGTTTGGTTTATGCATATTTTTGCGAAAAGGGAAAGCGCTGTAATTTTTTTTCAAAATATTCTCAGTTAGCGACGGACTTGTGACCGTTTAGCGACGGTTACTACCAGTTTCTGACTACTTTTCGACGGCTTTTTCGTCGCTAACTGGAGAATTTAAAATGTTTCCAGGTAGCGACGGATGGTCGACGGAATATCCGTCGGCATTGTATATAGTTCGACGGACTAGCGACGACCTATCCGTCGCCCTTGTTCTAGAAATACAAAGAATTTCCAGAACATGCTCGACGGATCATCCGTCAGTAGTCCGTCGATATATATCGACGGATTAGCGACTACTCTTCCGTCGCCATGGTGCTGAAAATGCCAAGCATTTCCAGAAACTGATCGACGAATAGTCCGTCAGCACGCCGTCGCTAATCCGTCGTTCGTTACCGACGAATACCGACGGATGAGCGACAGAAAGATACGCTCTGATACGCTGTTACGACGGGTTACCGACGGAATTTAACGTCGCTATTGTCTACACAGTTCAGTACTTAATAGTTGAAATGGACGACAGTCCGTCGAAAATGCATCGCTAATGCTTCGTATTGTGACGTCGACAATCCGTCGCTATTCTGTCGTTTGACGACAACGTAGCGACGGACCGTTATTAGCGACGAGCTGATTGCCGACGAATTTTTTTGGCCAAAATCTGTCGGTTATCGGTCGCTAATAGTAATTACCGTCGGTTTAGCGACGGATGGGGCCGTCGCTAAAATGATAAATTTTGGATGTCTAAATAACATCGAGTATAGTAATTGACATCAGTATAGTGCAAATGAGATGCTACTTTATTGATAATTATATCATCATTTGCAACAGGACTCTTGATCTTAGCCGACGGCTTTGCTAAGATTGATGATAAGAGAAGGAGAAGGAGAAGTAGAAAGCTTGTTACGACGAAGGTCAATAACAAGAGGCTCATAAGAGGTAATGTTCCAATGCTCTATCTTTTCAGCAAGAGGATGCTTGATAGAAGAAGAGAGATGGATGGTCAGCGTCTGAGAAGATGAAGGATGAGAAGTACATTCTTTCACCAGAATTACAAGGACGTCATCTGGATTCTCTTGATGTTCTTCTTTGGTGTCCATGGCCAGTACAACTTTTATGAACTCCTTTTTGTACATACTAGAGTCAGTGAAATATGCTTCGACGCCCCAGAAGGGATTAAGATCAGCCACTTCCTTTTGAACTTCTCCGTTGTCATCCACATATTTGAAACATTGGTAGAGAGTTGATGGCACGATGTTATGTTTATGCAACCACGATCTTCCTAACAAGGCATTGTAGGAGCCATGATTGTCAATCACATAGAAGGTAACTTTCGTACGGAGATTGCTGATTTGAACTTTCAGGTGAATCTTTCCTAGTGGTTCACTACTCCCGAAATTAAATCCCAGAATAGTCGTAATTGTGGTAGAGAGATTATGGAAAGGGATCTTCAATGCATCTAGTAGAGTCTTCAGCATAATATTGAGTGGAGATCTAGGGTCAATCAGTTTGCGATCGACTTTTATTATATCGACATACCCTGTAAAATAGAGAGGTCGATCATGTCGATTGTCCTCCAGAAGCATATCATCTAGCGTGAAGGTGATATTAGGAATCAGCTCCATCATACTATGACAGTAAAAATATGCCACAGGTTTCTCATTTGGATTCTTGAGGTATGCCAGACAAGCGTCGGCTTGCATTCAATCTTCGCTTAGTGTTTCTCGAGTTTCCTTCGAGAGACACAGGAGCTCAAAGATTGATAACTTCGCCAGAGTATTGGCTAGCTGAGCCAATATATCAAAGTTATACGGCTTCTCCAGTCCAAAAGTTAGAGTTTTCTTCAATATTTTATCAAATCGAACTGGCTATTTTTCTTTGTCGACCGTTGTTGATTTGGGAGGAATTGGTTCCGTTTTAGGCGATGAAGCCAATAGAACATTGACAGCAGGCGGAGAAGATGCTGAAGGGGCATCAGGGACTGGAGATTGAATGACTGCATTCTCTTATCCCTCTGGATAGTATCTAAGGTAGAGTCTCCCAGATCTGGTACCGGTCATGGCTTTCTCTTCTGGAGCTGGTGCGAAGTGGAAACCATATTGCAATCTTTATTAGAGGCTTGTTTCTTGAAGGCTTCTTCTGAAGCGACAAAGGATTTGTCCAGAATCCTAAGCCAGTATGAGAATGATTGTGTTGAAGACGTAGGAAAAGGGGTATAAGAGACCCTTTCCCATCATTTAAGCCAGGGACTTGTTTGCCATAAAAATCAATAACAGGTATTATAGAACATTGGAATTGATTGCAAACTCGCTTGTACAAAGAATTGCCTAAAAAGAAAGCCTAGGAAACAATCTAAGTACAATTGTTTAGTTTTGATTCTGGGGGGTGACGGTGGAGGCTTGGGAAAGTGCTATCAACTCTGCCTTACTCCGTAGACTATCTGATGCAGTCTTCTGCTCGTGAAGATATTGGTTTTTTCTTGAAGGTTGCCAGCCTTTTGCAGGGGTGTGGCACCTTGCTATTTATAATAGGATGGATTTTGAGCACATAGATGGCTTGCGGCTACGTGGCTGATTAGCACACGAAGACCCACTCTTGGGCTGCCATTTGTCGGTTTGTTGAGATTTTGTTGCAGCAAATCTGGGTAGTTAAGGAATTAGTCAGATTGCCACGTGTCCCATTGCGTATGGTGTTCTCAGTCTTCGATCTTGTGGAGTCGCATGAGACTCATGCGACTCAGATCACAGTTACATGAAGTTTAGAAATTTTGGGGCCGCATAAGCTGAGCCGCATGAGGTTCATGCGGCTTGGATGACGCTCTTTTAGCCGCATGGAGGCGTACGAACCTTGATTTTAGGCAATGTCTCACGTCTTATCTTTCTTGTCGAAGTGTCAGAACTGTCATATTTTGCCAGGACTTGTCAGCTTTATCAGTCGAACTGCTCCTTCGTCGCATATTTTCTATCTATAGTTGTTCGTCGATGGGCCGCATATGTCTTTGAACAGTCATGTGGCTTTCCTTCATGCGGACCCGTTTGGCCCGAAGTACCTATGCGACAGTTTGTAATCCGTATGAACTCCATATTTTTCATGTTTCTACAAGACCCCCTTCAAAGTTTTTAAATTACAAATTTGGAATACTTTGAATAAGAAGCATAAAAAATATGTCAAGCCATAGGGAGTATTCAAGTTGCAGAAAGTGGTTTTCGAACTGCAAAGAGATCTTGAGTCGCAGAGAAATAATGAGCCGCAGGGGGATCCTGTGTCGCAGAACAAATCTTGAGTCGCAGGGATGCTTTGAGCCGCAGAGAGTCTGCAAGCTGTCACTGTTGCATTTAATTCTCTTGACTCGGTTGTGGATCTATTCTCGAGATGAAGCCGACGATTACTGGGGATAAAGTTCCCAAACGTCGACTCTATCTTTAATGATCTCGAAAACCGAAGAGACGCTCGACGGTTACTAGGGATAAAGTCCCCAAACGTCGTCCCTATCCTTAATGATCCCGAGAATCGAAGAGTCTCTTTTCAGCAACTTTATAAATAGGAGTCGTTCAGAGAGAGATTTTCCTCTTTCACCTTTTCCTTCTTTGACTTCATCATACTTTCTACTATGGCTCCAAAAGCTTCTAAGTCGATTGGTGCGGCGGCCAAAGGGAAGGGACTTGCTTCTCCGTCGAGAGCGGCGGACACTCGTTCCATTCATTCTGATGTGCAACCTTCTCCCAAGAGTAAGGATGGTGAGCAGATGATGACCCTAATCTCGTGCGCGGGGCTGTCATATACTGCCTCTGCTGTAAACTTGGTCTCTGTATACCCTATCTCGTCTGGACCGCATGTGTTCTATACGATAGGGCTGCATAGACTGAGTCGCATAATCGCTGCTTATTCGAACTTGAATTGGCTGAGTGCCTCAAGATGAATCTGTATGAACTTTCATGAGCGAGCTGCATAGGTGTCGCATGAGCACTTTATGATTGGGTCGTATGAATACTGTAAGATTGAATCACATGATCGCCTTGTGACTGATCCGTACGAGTATTGGGCCGCATGAGTTTTTTATGACTAAACCGCATGATAATGACTGAGCCGTATAAATGCTGCATGAGTGCTTCATGAATCCGGTCTCATAACCATGGACTGTATGATTTATATTTTGGTTGGGTCGTATAACTGGTTAGGCCGCATAACAGAGTTCTTTGTTGTTATATGACTATCTTCTTTTCTTTTGATTCTTTGTAGCATCCGTGTCGAAAGCTGAGGTAAAAGAAGAGCTGGCGTCCATCGGGGAGGGGATTACTCTCAAGGAGGAGTCCAAGTCTGAGGGCAGTAGTATTAGTAGTTCTGACCCTCCTGCCCCCACCGAGAACTCCGGTCAGATAGATATTTCGTATACGAAATGGATATGGAAATGGTATATGCCTCAGCACGGCTATGATCCTTGACTGTAGGGATCCGTGGGCTACCATGTACTAGACTTCATATCCTCCTTTATACTTTCGTCTGTCTATAACTGTAGCCTTTGTTTTGCTTCTTTTGTAATCCTTTACTGGAGATGTAGTCTTGTGAATGTAACTGATCTTGAATGACCAGAGTATGCTCACTCCATTCTATTTGTGGTATTTTGTGGTGCTTGTACTAGAGGGCCTAATACAGCATTTGTAAAGGATATCCCACTGGAGGATTTTTGTGGACCTATTGCCCTTTTTTTGTATCTGGATATACAAGCAAATAGATTTGAATAATATTTTGTGGACCTACTGCTCTTTGGTACACCAATGGTGTGAATAATAGATTAGGATAATTTTGTGGACTTATCATCATTTTTGTGTACTGGCGATGCGAGTACTGATAATAAGTGGAGAGGAAACTAGCGTATTTACTCAGAGTTAATGAGGACGTGGTAAATACGGGTCGAAACAAAGCCTTCCTACTCAGAGGTAATGAGGACATGTTAGGGGTAGGCGTGATAAGGATACACAGAACAACTCAGAGGTGCTATCAACGTAGAAGTTCTATGCATTGGGTGATTTATTTGTGATGGATGGGAAAACAACTCAGAGGTAATATGGACATGGTTGCTTTTTTTCGTTGGAGAGTTTTGTGGACCTATTACCCTTTTTGTGCACTGACAGTACGAGTAATAGACTAGGATAAGTTATATAGACCTATTACCCTTCTGCGCACCGGTGGTGCGAGTAATATATTTTGAGGCAAATTCTTGGCGGTAGAAAAGCTATAACCCGGGGGTTCATAGATACAACCAAGAGAATTCATTTGGTGTAATCAGAAAGTAAGTTCAGTGGTACCTGAGGGTACGTGACTCAACAATCTGGAAGATTTGAAGTCAGAGTGTAAGTTCAGCGATACCTGCGGGTATATAACTCACAATTCGAGAGATAGTTGGAAGGTGTTATTTAGACATAGTATTTCTTGAGGAACTTATCGTTGATGAGCATCACGAGCAAGTCTCCATTTTGTTTTGCAAGACGGTACGCGCCGTTGGAGAATACGGTCTCGATGACGAACGGACCCTCCTACTTAGGCTGGAATTTGCCGGAGGTCTTGTGAGTCATGACCATTGGTCTGCGAATGGCCAAGACAAGATCGCCCACTTGAAATATCCTCTGCTTAACTTTCTTGTTGAAAGCCCGAGAGATGCGCGCTTGGTAGAGCTTTATGCTTTGTTGAGCTTGTAAACGCTTCTCATCTAATACTTCTAACTCCTGTAGCCGTCGACGGTAGTTATCGTCTACCGTTAACCGATAGATGAGGGCCACTCGAAGTGAAAGGATCTGAGTTTCCAATGGGAGGACTGCCTCGCTCCCGTAGACCAAGGAGAATAGTGTATTTCCTGTAGCCGTCTGAATTATCGTCCGATACGCCCATAGGCACTCACCAAGCTTTTCATTCCAGTCGCGTTTGTTTGCAGACACGAACTTTTTGAGGAACTTGATTATGGTTTTGTTGAATGCTTCAGCCAGACCATTAGCCGAGGGGTTATATGCTATCGAGGCTATGTTTTTTATTCGATTCTTATCACAAAATTGATAGAAAGCATCGCTTGCGAACTGTGGACCATTGTCATGGATAATCCTCCGGGGCAGTCCAAAATGGTAGATGACGTGATGTTTTATGAAGCTAATCACGTTCGATATCTTGACCTTTGCTAATGGAACAGCTTCTGCCCATTTGGAGAAGTAATCGATGATTGCAAGTATGAACCGATGCCCTCTAGACGACGGCGGGGTGATTGGCCCGATGACGTCCATTCCCTATGCTTTGAATGGCCAAGAGGCTACTATCGGGTGCAAAAATTCAGATGGTAGATGTATAAAATCTGCATAGATCTGGCAAGCCTTGCACTTCTTCACATAATCAACTACATCTGCGACCATTGTGTGCCAATAATAACCCATCCGACGAAGGCAATCTTGTAATTTTGGGCCATGTTGGTGAGCCCCACAAGTACCGTCATGAGCTTTACGTAGGGCTTCTTTGGCTTCTGTACTTGACATGCATTTTAGTAGTAGCCCATCGTAGGATCGCCGATATAACATTTTTGTCTCCGTATCGTAGAAGAATTTGAGAGGGCGTCTTCTGATTGAGGTAGCTTCCTTCACATTCTTTGGCAGAATTCCATAGACCACAAAGTCGATGAGCGGGCGTCTCCAGTCTTGTATGTCGTTGGTTATCTGGGCAGAGCAACTCATACCCAGTTGAATATTGTTCCTAGGGCAGACCAGTTTATGGCCTATTATGTCGACTAGATAATGAGTATTATTTGGGAGTGCCAAGGAAGCAGCGAGACTGACCAGGGCATTGGCTTTGATGTTTGAAGTCTAGGAACATGCTCTACAAAAAACCCTTCCAAGGTTGTAATGATGGCCACTACTGTCTGATAATAGGGAATCAAGTCCTCATTGCGAACCTCGTATGAACCTCGGATCTCGTTAACAACCAACCGTGAGTCACCACAAGCTTCCAGGTATCTAATTCCTACTTCTTTTGCGAGTTGGAGTCCAATGACTAGAGCGTTATATTTGGCTACGTTGTTCGAACAGGGTTCTGTAAAAAATACGCCCGATTGACTACTAGTTCGGAGGAAGAAATTAATACCACCCTGACTCCAACGACGATATCTCCTTGTGGCCCCGTTCTTGAAGAACCGTCGAAGAACATCTGCCAAATGATGTCGTACGAAATCATGTTCGAGACGATGACTTCATCAGGAATTTCTTCAAAAATTTTGGCTGTTTCTGAGCCTGGATGGGCTGCTAGGAAGTCAGCCAGGGCTTGACCCTTAATAGCTTTCTGCGAAATAAAAACCATGTCATAAGGGAAGAGTAGTATCGCCCAGGTGGCTAGACGAGAACTGAGTACGCCTGGCTTGGTCATGAGAACCCTGAAGGGATTGACTCATGAAATCACATGGATGGTCTGCCCTGTCACATAGTACCGTGTTTTCTGAATGGCAAACACTAGGGCAAGGCACTCTTTCTCCACGGCAGTGTACCTATGTTCAGGTCCTACCATCATCCGGCTTAGATAGTAAATAGCTTGTTCATGTCCCGCGTCATTATTTTGGGCTAGCAAGGCACCGAGGGAATGTTACATCATCCTTACATAGAGCAGGAAGGGCTTTCCGGCGACCGGGGCTACCAGAACGGGCGAATTCATCAGGTACTCCTTAATATCATCAAAGACACGCTGACATTCCTCGTTCCATACAAAAGAGACACCTTTCCTCATGAGTTGAGTGAAGGGTTAGCATCGCCCCGAGAGGTTAGATATAAACCTCATGATATAGGCTAATCTTTCCTGAAGGCTACGGAGTTCATTGGGGTTCTTTGGTGGGTTCATCTCTAGGATCGCTTTTGTTTTGTCGGGATCTATGTGAATGCCCCGGGAAGTAATGACAAAGCCCAAGAACTATCCACTGGACACCCCCAAAAAAAGACTTGGTGGGATTCATCTTCAGGTTGTGTGTCCGCATGAGGTCGAACACTATTCTCAAGTCATGTAAATGATCGTTTTTGGAGCGGCTCTTGACGGCGATGTCGTCTACGTAACACTCCAGCATCTTGCGCAAATGATCTCTGAAGATGACACTCATAGCCCGTTGATATGTTGCACCGACGTTCTTCAAGCCAAAGGGCATGACCGTATAACAATATACGCCGATCGGCGTTCGAAATGATATATGCTTCTCATCATCAGGAGCCATCTTGATTTGATTGTATCCCGAAAAGCCATCCATAAAGGACATGCACTTAAAGCCGCACGTATTATCGATCATTATATCGGTGATCGGAAGAGAGAATTCATTCTTAGGGCATGCCGTATTTAGATTGCAAAAATTAATACAGATTTGGATTTTCTCGTTCTTTTTTATGAACGGCACTACGTTGGCTACCCAGTCTGGGTGCTGCTCTTCATGGATGAAACCGCTAGCTATAAGTTTGTTCACTTCTGCCTCGATGGAATTCATGATATCTGGACAAAATTGTCGCTGATGTTGCTTGACTGGTTTTACGTCCGGATAGATGTTGAGCTTATAGAGTGCAATCTCGTGGTTCATCCCTGGCATGTCTTTATAGCTCCAAGCAAAGACGCCGATGTATTCTCTGATGAGTTGTAACAACAACTCCCGCTCGTCGTCTATCAGACTTTTAATGACGAAGATTGGCTTTGGAGAGGATTCATTGCCGAGGATAACTTGCATAACCTCATTTTTAGTAGGAGGATTACGAAGTTTGAAGCATTTCTCCCATTGTGCATCTAGTTGCTGGACCCACGGCTCCAACTTAAGAGGTTCAAGTAGGTCTTCGTCTTCTTCTTCGACATCAGCGGATGTCATATTGGCAGATAATGTCTGTCTGAATATATCCCCAATACTGCTATCGGAGTCGTAAATAGGTGACTCGGACGAATGGGAGTGTCACTCGTATTCTTCGTCAGAACTTTCGGGCATTGTAGGTGGAGTAACATACCCGAGGCCACGTCTGGATTTGTGATAATGATCCTGAGGCTTCCCCACCGGTACCGATGGCTGTAGAGGCAATCGTCGACCACTGCCAAAATTTAGACCCGGAGTAGGCTCCATTCCGTACTCCAGTTTTTGCATGAAATACATGGCTTGAGGACTATATAAGTAGAGCGGTAGTCTTCCAGTTTCGGGTCCGAGGTCAGACTCTTGTGGCGTGAAAGATTGAGGATCTTTTTTCGGCCAAAAATGATTGTGTGATCCCATCCTCTTCTGTCTGAGACCGGGAAGTAAGCGCCTTTTATGGGAGTAAGTCCATTTGGGGTATGGACGGTTGTCACCTGTGTGTGCAGGCTAACGTCTAGACAGTCCCGTACAACATACGTTAGATTAGGCTTATCATACTCAGAATAGTCTAACGGCAGCCTCTTATTGATAAAATAAGGAATTTTGTCCACCAAAATTACATCATCCGGAGAGGGGCTATCTGCCTGTGTAACCACATATTTGGCGAGTTCTCCGTCTTCCTTGGCTACCCCTGCGAGCTCAGAGTTTTGGCCACTATCTTGGGTAACTTGACCACCAAGGGTTCTGCTTGAGGTATTGATCTGTCTGGGAGTATTGGATCAACACTTTGCTGCTGGCTCGTCTTGGGAAGACGGATGACCATCGGCTCGACAAGGGATTTTGTGTCTTTTAGTTGCCGTGGAGCAGATTTTGGCAATCGAATTACCATCGGTGTTACCGAGGGCTTCGCATCTTCCTGTTGCCTTTGATTGGACTTTGGCAGTCGGATCACCATTGGTCCTATAACAGGTTTTGGCTCTTGACTGGATCTCGGAAGACGGATGACCATTGGTTCCGACTGTGCAGGTGTGATAAGAGAATCGAGCACCTCTTTATGTAAGGTTACGACAAGGGGTACGGACCTGCCTGGTTTGTGGGGTTGGAGACGGATTCTCAAGGGTTCTTCTGGCCCTGCAACGGCCTCCGGCTCGTCCGTTATGTGTTTCCTGGATTCGTCATATAGACAAGCCTCCGATGAGTAATAAGATTCAACCCCTTTGAAGGGATCAATATCAACAAATTCGGTCTTCATGGAACCGTATTTACTGACATATTTGAAACACTGTGAAGGGTGGATGTCACGATTATATAGTCATGTATCCACGGACGTCCCAGAAGGATGTTGTAGGAGGTATCTGCATCTATGATGTAGCAGACAACTTTCGTCCTCAGGTCACCAATCTGGTACTTCAATCGGATCTTCCTAGGGGATAGCTTTTCCCTGAGTTGAAACCGCTAATGGCAGTGTTGGTTGCTGCTAGCCGGTGCATAGGGATGCCAAGAAATTGGAGCAAGCTTTTCGGGTTGATACTTATTGACGAGCCCGGGTCGATATGCATCCTATCCACCTTGATGACGCCTATGTATCTAGTGTAATACAAGGGGCGATCATGAAAGTTGGTCATAATCAACATGTCCTGCGGAGTAAATATGATGTTGGGCATTGCATCTGTACTATCGCTGCCCTGTAGATCTGCTGGCAGGTCTTCCCCAGGAGGCTTGGCCTGAGCTAAGTAGGCATCAGCATTCTGGAGTGCTTCGCTTAATGCGACACGAAGATCCTTGGAGAGCTTTAGGAGCTCGTATAGCGACAACTTTGTTGGCGTATTAGCCAATTGTGCTAATATGTCGAAGTTGTAAGATCTCTCCTCTCCATGAGGTACATCACTACGGAGTGGCCTATCTAAGTGGGTCTCCCTTGTCTTGGACTTATCCGCCAGCGGAGGCTGAAATGGCCATGGAACATCAGAGGGAGGCAACGTTGCTAGCTGAGGATCTTCGGCTGGACTATCCCGTGCGGGCTGGACTTGTGCTCCAGACCAGGTAACAATATCTGCAGCTTCCTCAACTTCAACTGAAATTCTATGGCTGGCAAAAGACTTCCTGTCCTTCTTTTTGTTGGTAGGAGATGACACCCCCTGGGTAACTTCGGGCACCAAGTCTGGGTGCACCCACATGATCTTTCCTCGCGATGTGGTGAGGGGTACCAATCCAGATGTCTAGCTGGAGGCATGTGGAAGATTAATAACCTCCATCGTTGCCCGGAGGATAGGTATTACCCCGTCTGGAGTGCTTATTTGAGGGAAGTAGCTGAACTGAATAGATACCATGTTCGTCTCCACAGTAACCTCTTCAAAGTCTATCGATAGAGCTTTGGAGTCAATAAGACTCTGGATGTACCGCTTCAATTGGAAGCAATCCTGGATGGCATGATGGGCATAGCGATAGAAGTGACAGTACTTTGGGTCCTCTATTTCTGCTGCTCGGGGCTCGCACCTTGGTGGAGGGAGCTGGATCCTACCCCCTTGCAAGAGCATATCGAAGATAGGTTTGACATGATTATCTTCGAACGAGTAATTGATCTTGGGCCACAGACCTTCCGCCCGTTTTTGTTCGAGCTTCTGAGTCGCATCAGTGACCATGGCCAGTTTGCCCTTGTTGTCCCGGTTGGTGGTGGCGCCACTTTTTTTTTACAGGCGGTGGACCCAGGACGTCTGCCCTTATCTTCTCCATCTGGGATGTGTAATCCCAACTAGCGAGCCTTCTTCAATTTTGCCTCCGCGTTGGTAGCACTTATGATGAAGGTCATCCAATCCCTGAACTGATCGTCTCCCATCCAGAGGCTAATTGCAAGGAGCAGCTTCTTCTGGCAGATTTCAATCAAGGAGCTCTCGGGATTGCCTTTGGGCAATCTCATCGCGGTTTGGCAGAACTGCTCGATATAGTTTTTCGTCAGCTCCCTCTCTCCCTGAACGATGTCCATAAGAGATGACATTGTCACATCATTCCCCACCTCATAGAATCTCTCCAGGAACATGTGCTTGAAGCCGTCGAAAGAATGGAGGCAGTTGTCGGGAAGGTTGCGGTACCAGTCGAATGCGATCCCCTCTAATGCTCCAATAAATAATCGCGTGAGGATGGCTTCACTATGCGGCAAGTGGTCGATGGTGACTTCAAAGTAAGTCATGTACCGACTAGAAGAGGTCTTCCCATCATAGGAATCGATATGGAACGGCTTGTACCGAGGTGGAAAAGGTACGTCCCTCCATACGACAGGATATGGCTGCCGTATTCTGAGATCCCGAGAGGAGTCTTGGGCATTGAACATTGCTCGAAGCTCCTGGACTTCCCTCCACGCCTCCTTGGCTTCATCTGCAGCAGAAGGAACGGATGGTGCTACGGGATCATCAACCAAAGGAGGGCGGTCATGTTGGAGTCCGTATTGACTGAAAGTCCCAAGCTTGTTTGTCCGAGCGTCCTTGCTGGTTGAGCTCGCAAAGCGGCTTTGATTTTATCCACCGACTTGACTAAGGACAGAAGCATGGCTTCGAGTACTTCTAGTCATTGTCGGTCGGAAGGCGCTTCATGATCGCCGTCAGTCATAAAGACTGTCCTCACGTGGGTAGAGGTGGAAGGGATTGTGGCAGAGGTACTCTCGGTGCCGAACCCTTGTATAGAGATATCGTCAGAAAATGTCAGAATATCATCTTCGTCAGATTCAGAAGGGGTGCTACCCCCAGTGCAGGAAGCCGTATCGTCTTGGTGAGGGTGGTGCCCTCAGGGAAATCCGATTCTGTTGCAGAGTTCTGGGTGATCTCTACCCCCTGTGTTTTGCTCTTGGTACACTGGGTTGTCGTATATATTGAGGGGGCTGCTACCCCAGCTTCATCTACTTTCAAGAAGGCCGAAGGTGCACCCCCGGGTGCCGAAAGCTTCCTCTTCGATCGGGTGCCTAAATAGACACCCCCTGTGGTTGATGGGAACCCCCCAGATGAGGGTCTCCTTGCAATACTAGACGAGATGGTCGGGATAGAAGAGCCTATCTTCTTTCCTCCCTTGCCAGGGCAAACCATTTGAGTTGAATTATAGGAGGCGAAAGGAAACACTTCGTCCCCTAGAATTTGTACATATCGGACAGGTGCTGACTGCTGCAGTCGTTGGAAAACTGACTGCCGATCTTCAGGCGTTGCTGATTTGTTACAGCAGTAGTTGATGATGACTTGGGTGCAACGACGCCCCGAGAGGGACTCATTGCATGCTGACGCTGCCGCCTTGCGCTTGTGAGTAATCACGTCACGTAAGTCAGTAGGAAGCTGCAATGCCTTTGCACCAAACTTGTGAACTCGGGGATCCCGAGCGCATGAGTGCTTAGGCATCATGTTTGCTTCCTGATCCGTAGCTAGTAAAAGCACTTGCTCTGGATATTTAGAGGAAGACTTTAAAGACCCAACCTGTCCGTTAGCCCTGGGGGACTGGACGCGGGTGGTTCTGTATAACTTATCGTCAGGAGTCCGTGTAACAGTTAATGGGGCCCACTGACAGTCAGCAACTTGGATAGTCAACTGGGCTGGTTGAGCCCGCACTGCCCTAGACTTTTTTGACTTAGCTCCCAAAGGCGCGTAGTAAAAAGTGTCCAGATTGATACATTCTGCATCCTTTGTGGGCCGTATGGCGTCGAGCCCGTATGAGAGGAGGTCGAACACAGAGCTTCTAACAGGGCCGTGTGAGACATTCTATCTGTGGGCAGGATTAGTCATCGCATGGACCATCTTCTTGCGGCTAGAGCTGGCTGCCGCATGGATCATCTTCCTGCGGTAAGAGTTGGCTGCCGCATGAGTTGTCTGCCTGCGGCCAGAGTTGGCTGTTGCATCGGCAGACTGCTCATCTTCTCTCTGTGGCCTCCTCTTTGTCCGTATGGAGTTTCCTTGTGCCCCCAAAAACTCAACATCATAGTATTTTTTTCTGCTAGATTTGGGGACAGTGGGGTCCTCTGCGGTCAAAAATAGAGCCACATGAGAGTTTTGGTCACCGTCTTGGGCTGCAGAAGGAGCTTCTTCGAGAACTTGGTCGGAGGTAACAGTTTTGCACACCGACGCCTTGCGAGTCCTCTTCGTGTTGGGTCGCTTCTGAGACGGGCTGGCGCTCCATTCAGAGAGCAATTCTTCGAAGGCTTGTTGGTCAAAGCGAACCATAAGCATCTGCTGTGTAGAGCCGAGCTTGGATGCGTCAGATTGTGTCACCAACTTCTCATCGGAAGAGAAGGATGTCCCCAGCAGAGTCGCCATCGTGTTTGCCATAAAAATCAACAACAGGTTTAATAGAATACTGGAATTGATTGCAAACTCGCTCGTACAAAGAAGGACCTAGAAAGAAAGCCTAGGAAACAATCTAAGTATAATTGTTTAGTTTTGATTCTAGGGGGTTACGGTGGAGGCTCGGAAAAGTGCTATCAACTCTGCCTTACTCCGTGGAATATCTGATGCAGTCTCTAGCTCGTGAAGATATTGCTTTTTTCTTGAAGGTTGCCAGACTTTTGCAGGGGTGTGGCACCCTGCTATTTATAATATGATGGAATTTGAGCTATATAGACAGCTTGCGGCCACGTGGTTGATTAGCACGCGAAGACCCGCTCTTGGACTGCCATTTGTCGGTTTGTTGGGATTTTGTTGCAGCAAATCTGGGTAGTTAAGGAATTGGTTAGATTGCCATGTGTCCCATTGCGTATGGTGTTCTCAGTCTTCGATCATGTGGGGTCGCATGAGACTCATGCGGCCCAGATCACAGTTACATGAAGTTTGAAAATTTTGGGGCCGCATAAGCTGGGCCGCATGAGGTTCATGCGGCTTGGATGACGCTCTTTTGGCCGCATGGAGGCGTATGAACCCTGCTTTTGGGCAACGTCTCACGTCTTATCTTTCTTGTCGAAGTGTCAGAACTGTCATGTTTCACCAGGACTTGTCAGCTTTATCAGTAGAACTGCTCCTCCTTGGTCGCATATTTTCTTTCTACAGATGTTCGTCGATGGGCCACATATGTCTTTGAACAGTCATGCGGCTTTCCTTCATGCGGACCCGTTTGGCCCGGAGTACCTATGTAGCAGTTTGTAATCCGCATGAATTCCATATTTTTCATGTTTATATAGGGCTTTCTGTAGATCATAACCATCTTTGTCATTAGTTCTTGGGATTGTTGACTATATAGATGGAATGCTAGCCGGTAGTTGATTTCCGACTTTTGTGTCACTGCTTCTGCAGAAGAAGGCGAAGCTGCCGCTGGGATGAAGGTAGCATCCAAAGATGGAAGTTGACCATCCAGTGAAGTCATACGACATGACTTATATTTGGTTGTTTTTTTGACTTTGTAGAGGAAGCAGATGTGTTGGATTCAAAGTCAGCAACCAAATCGGGGTGAATCCACATGATTTCCCCTTTGTCAATTGATAGGGGCACGAGACCGTCACTTCGGGCTGGTGGAAGGTTGACGATCTCCAGAGTGGCTTTTGGAATGGGGACGACTCCATCCTGCACAAGTTGAGTAGAAAAGTCGCCAAATTATAGAGAGACGACATTTGCAGTCACCGTCCTTTCATCCTGCTAAAGGGTGATTACCATGGCGTTGAGCTCCTGGATCTTCCCTTTGAGTACGTAACATGCCCTCGTCGGATGTCCCTAGAACCTGTGATACATGCAGTATTTAGGATTGTCAGTTTTATCTACTTCGTCTGGCCGTTTTGCTTTGGGCAGTTGAAGTTTTTTGTCCTTGATTAGACAATCAAATATGCTCATGATGTCATCCTCATCAAAGGAATATTCATTTTTTGAACGTTGTGCTCTCTATGGGGGTGCTATCATAGTAGGTGTTGACTGATCTATATTGACGGCTAAAGCTTCTTTACGTTTCACATTGATGGCTAAAGCTTATTTATTCTTGTGGTTGTTCTGACAACCGCCGCTATTGGTTGCAGAATGTTCATCTTTGTCAAGATTAGGCGTCTGGATGCCTAGTTGTTTGAACTTGTCAGCACTGTCCTCAGCTGCCCTGGCGCTTACTATGAAGGAGGCCCTGTCTTGGAATTGCGTGGGTCCAGCCCACATGCTGACTATAGGTAACAAGTTTGATTTGCATGTATCCATAGTCAGTACATCTGGAGTACCCAGAGGCATTTTGAGTGCCTCACGACGGAGGTGCTCAATGAAACGTTCAGCAGTTTCATTAGGCCGTTGTTTGAATTTGATGAGGGCCATAGTCATGTCATTTGATCCCTCATAGAATTGTTCCAGGAACATTTGCTTGAATCCTGCAAAAGATGTTACGCAACCATCTGGCAAACTACGTTACCAGTCATAGGCCGCACCCGCCAAGCACCCGAAAAATACTCTAGTGAGTAGAGCATCGTTTGGTTGGAGCTGATCAGTCATCACCTCGAAGTGATTGAGGTATCGACTTGGAGATGAACTGCCATCAAACATCATGATAGTTGGTGGCTTGCATTTAGGTGGAAACGAGACTTCCTTCCACTCTAAAGGGTAAGGTTGTTTGATCCCAAACTTCTGCAGACCATCCTTCTGCTTGAAAGTTTCGAACTGACTACGTAGAAGCTTCACTACCTTATTTATATCCCATGATGCTTGGGGAGCAATAGACTGATTCGATTTGTTAGGAGGTGGAATTGCATAATAAGCACCACCTCCAGCACCAAACTGACTTGGAGTAGCTTGAGCGGGTATAGTAGCATTATGGAAAGATTGACTCCCAGACCAGTATTAACAAGGATAGATGCTGCTACATGTTCTTGGGTTAGAATTGGGTTCAAAATCGGTAGAACAATATGCTGTGCTATGATCACAGCATGCATACTTGAAACTATTTCAGCCATAGTTTTCAAGTTAGTCTCTAATGCAGCAATCCTTTGCTCCTGACTACCGGAGCTGGATGCGTCTTGTTCCTCGTTAGTGATATAGGTAGTCACTTCTCTAGCTACCGATGATGAACTGGTGGAAGAGATAGTTCGCTCAGAGCTTTCACTACTGGCCTCGAGGTCATGCAGGGAACTACCCCCAGGATGAAGATGTAACGCCCCAGTCCCAAAATACGTAGGACTAGGTACGTAGACATGCCAGCTGTATACATATGAAGTATACTCCAATAAATGGGATCCTCGTATGTATACGTAAGTTATAAAATACAGTAAACCAAGAGTAATCTAATCTCATCCATAAAATGGAGGAATAAAAGATATGTCATAAATCAACTTTAAATTTTTATTGTACGAGATGTTGGACGGAGACAAATTCACTACCAACTATTTAAAAGAAAAGAAGTACATGACATATGAAATAATTTAGCGAAAGTAGCAAGAAAGATCCAAGACACGTCATCTTCAAAGGAATGGAGAAGATCATGATCTCGGCTGGAATGCCTACATGAACACACACCTGGAGAGATCACCAGGTCCTCAGAGGGACGTAACAAGATAAAGGAAGAACATGCCATAACTGAATATAAACTGCTCAATAAATAAGTCAATTAAATTATAACATGGTCCAATACACATCATTGAATTAGCATACCATCCTCCCAACCAAACAAGAACAGGAGATGGCACCCTAATTCACGATGACGTATCTTTCCATGCTATGAATCCAATATGGTATCTAGACCACAACAAGGTACAGTACCTTATCATCGTAGTAGTGAGCCACACCTACAACCAAACAAGGACAAGGCGTGGCAAACCAGTCCGCGACAAGTTACTGTTCCAAGCTACGGTTAAATATAAGTACTCAAACCAAAAGTACTCATACCTAATGTATAATGGAGCCTAACCATTCTAAGTGAATGCAGTTTAAGAACATCCCTCCAACGCATGGGCTCTCTGGCTAAAAATGGGATCGACATAGTCCCCCTGGGGGCACCAGGGGCCTCAAGCATAACTGTTCCTCGAACGTGCTAGCAGCCCAACGCTAAGGATATGTTCTCCCCACCTAATGCCTATATGTTGCCTTGACAACACATGACCTCTATAACCGTTAAGTCAAACTATCATGCAATACTACTAGCGGTTATCCCTATCGCATGTCTTATATGTTCTGGTAGCCAGACAGTCATGCATGTCCGAGTTCTATATGTGACACGCGACTTCGTAGCAAAAATGCATCAAGGCCAATGAATACAACACAAATAAGGATGGTCCCTTAAATCTAAGGTTAATATGCATAAAAATAATAAGTACGGGAAATATAGCTACACAGTATAATCTATCTATTTTATGACAATGTAGCACAGTTTATTTTGCATAAAAGTAAATAATGAATAAATGCATGAATATGAGCTAAATTAAATAGATAGCAAACGGCAAGGTATCTTGCTTGGAGGTTGTGTGCAGAAAGGGCAACGTCCAATAACTCAAATTGACGGATTAGTGAAGCATAGAAAGTTGAATCTCACAAACGTCCTCGGATGTTGAAATAAATACCATGAATGATTCAAGAATAAGAAAAATAGCAAGAATAGACTACCCATAAGTCCAATTCTGGACACAGGTACAAAATCGTAATTTTGGATCAAAACGATGTCCGTCGTTGGACTCGTTTTGCACCAAAATGCGTGTCAGTATCTATGGTCTTTATAGTCGTCGAACTACATGTGTACGGGGCAAATTTGAGGAGACTGTAGAAGCATGGAAAATATTAAAGAAAATGACCCCTGCGGCCAAGGAACCCCATGCGGCTCAGAAAGCCCATACGGCTCAGAGAGTCATGCGGCATAAGGGACTATGCGGCCCAAGACATCCCATGCGGCTCAGAAGACACGTGGCGTAACAGTGTTCCCCTCCGACCTATGCTGCATTAATTACTTTGACGGCTGACAGTTCTGAAAAAAGTGACAGCCCTGACACAAGAGAGGCAATTATGACTCTGTCATAATGACAGACCCCTAGGGAAGAGAAAGAGATCTCTGACACAATCCCCCGAGATCCACAAAAATGCTATGTGGCTTTGCCACGTGGGCGTTCGTATGCGGCACGAGCAAAGACTCCTCTTGCGGTTCAGAATGAAGCCGTCCTATGCGGCTCAGGCCGAGAGAGCCTCATACGGCTCGAGCAAAGACTTCTCATGCGGTTCAGAATGAAGCCGTCCTATGCGGCTCAGGCCGAGACAGCCTCATGCGGCTCAAGCAGAGGCCTTCCCATGCGGCTCAAGCGGACCATTTCCATGCGGCTCAGGCGGATATATCCCTATGCGGCTCGCGATGAGCACCTCCATGCGGTTCAAAGGCTCGAGGGAGGGCCACTACCTCGACGGAGGGCCACTACCCAGGCAGTCCTGACACGAGGCCCTAACCATGTGCGGCCCAAAATCATATGCGGCTCACTCGTCATGCGGTTCAGATCCCCCCAGTGGCTCCTAGGACACATGTCCTAAGCCAATCAATCTCGCAGATTTATTGTAATCAGAGATTGGGTCAAATCTCAATAATTTGGGACACGTGGCAGGAGAATAAATCAAATTTATTCGCAGACATCAGAAGATCATTATGAGGAAGATTTATTCCAATCAGTATTAATTGCTGATGAGATTTGGTGTGATCTATACTTAATGGTCCAGATTCGTCACAATGAAAACGAAGGGCCTAGATTGACCAATCCACAAGCCGCCGCCGTCTCTAAGAAGAAATCATTTGCAACCCTAATGATCAGGCCCCATTCCTATAAATAGCAGGGTGCCATTCTCCTGCGAAAAAAAGGAGAGAAGAGACATACAAAGGGATACGCACACACAGAGAGAGGCGCACACAAGAGCACTCTTCGAGATCAGAGAGAGCACCAGAGTACTTGGAGAGAAGAGCAGAGAGAGAGCAAAGAGAGCATTTCTTCAACGTTGAGCAAATCTTTTGGAGCCAAGGCTGCACACCGATCGTCCAAGGAGTAAGGCAGAGCTGCCGTCGCTTTCCCAAGCCTCTATTGTCACCCCCCAGAATCTAAAATAAATAATTGTACTTAGATTGCTGTACCTAGGTTTTTGTCCCTAGGCTTTCTTTGTACGAGCGAGTTTGTATTGTGAGTCTAAGTTCAGTCCTCCCATAAAATTGTTCTGTACTTTTACAATCAATGGCAAACACGATATCGACTCTGCTGGGGACAAACTTCTCCACGGCTGAAGAGTTGGTGACACAGTCGGATGCAGCCAAGCTTGGCTCCACGTAACAGAAGATGGTCGTCCGTTTCGACCAACAGGCATTCGAAGAGATGCTCTCTGAAGGAAGTGTTGGCCCGATCCAAAAACGAACCCGCACAAAGAAAGCTCGCTGCGAGTGGAGGCCGAAGTTATTCGCTCCTCCACAAGCTCTGGACGGGATACTCTCTGTTGCCCAAGACGGCGAGGGCGATTCTCATACGGCTCCACTTCAAGCCATAAAGAACTCTGCTGTTCCCAAGTCCGGCAAAGGAAAATACTACGTTGCTGGACTTACAGGGGTAAAGAGTGACTCTGTGCGTCCCAAGAAGAAGCTGAACACTCCTGCCAACCCCATGCAGGAGGCTTATGAGGGTGGATCCACCAGCCGCATGAAGAAAATCTATGCGGACAGGTCATCCAGCCGCATAAAGAAAAATCATGCGGCTGAGACTCCCAGCCGCATGAAGAAGGCCTATGCGGCTACGCCTGCCAACCGCATACAGTCCACCGAAGACAGCCGCATGATGCCTACTCCACGCGGTTCCGTCTTCGACCGCCTCTCTTATGGCCTTGTTCTCTTGTGCTCCCAAGAAGACATGTATGACTCTCTCCAGTATCACTTAGACTCTTCCTACTATGTGCCCTTACGCACTAGAGCAAAGAAGTCTAAGGCAGCGCGAGCCTGGCGAGTTCGATCCGCTGATCTACCCTCTGACCATCCGAGCGTCCCGCATACCGTTATGCGGGCCTCAGATGGGAAGTTGTACAAAACCACTCGAGTCCAGCCCCCGGCGGCGGACGGACAGAGAGGTTCGCAAAAGTCTTCCAAAATTTCGGGAGCAGAGATGGTCGACCCCGTCCTATCTAACCTACGTGAGGCTATCCTCCACAAACGCAAGGAAAGAGAAGACACATCGGGGTACAAAAAGTCCTCTCACGGACGCCACTGCACTCAAGTCATCGTCAACTGCTGCTGCAACAGTGTGACGGCACAAAAAAGCCGACAGTCCGTATTTTAAAGACTGCGACAGTCATCTTCAGAAGACGAGGCACTTCCCGTCGTATCTTGTAACTCTGCTCGGAAAGTCCCTACTAATGGAAGGGGGAAGAAGATAAGTATTCCCAGCCCGAAAATCTCAACTACTGCGACTAAAAGACTGTCGTCTAAGCGGGTGCCCACCACCGAAGTTTTCCAAGGTACTCGTTCTAAGACGAAATCTACTACAGTAGGAGATTTATCGTCCATAACGCAGGGGCTTGCTGAGGCTGGGGGTAGCACCCCTCCGAGCCTCCACAGCAACCCAATGTTCCAAGAAGACGAGCCGGGGGAGACAACTCTCCCATCAGGTGTAGCAAATCTTGATGTCCCCGAGGACATCCACACTCCCAAGACGAGGCGAACTCGGAGATTGGGGGTACTGTTCCTTCTGATTCTGAATCAGATGGGAACATACCCACATACCCCGACGACTTCTCACTACAGGGGTACAATTCGGAGGGCGCTTCCTCTACCGCTCCGTCTACCTCTCCTTATGTAAAAACGGTATTCATGACAGACTGCAACCAAGGTTGTTCCAGTGATCGCCAGCGCATCGACAGTCTCGAAGCCATATTGCTTGCTTTGGTCAAATCTGTAGACGAGATTAAAGCGGCCCTTCCAACTCTGCAAGGAGGGACGCCTGGCCCAACCAGCACGGGTCCCGCGGTCAATACGGACTCAAATTCGGCGACACCGAACCCGGGCAACAATCCTCCGAAAACAACGGCCCCCACCACCGTGGACAAAGCCCGCGAAGTAAGAAGAGAGGTCCAAGAGCTCCGAGCCATGTTCCACGCCCGAGAGAATTCCTAAGACCTCAGAATACGGCAACCATACCCCGCGACATGGAGGGATGTGCCATTCCCACCAAGATATAAGCCGTTCAATATCAATCCCTATGATGGCAAGACCTCGGCAAGTCGGTACATCACTTACTTCGACGTCACCACCGACCATTTGCCCCATGACGATGCTATTCTTACACGATTATTCGTCGGGGCATTGGAAGGAGTCGCCTTCGACTGGTATCGCAATCTGCCGGACAACTGCATCCACTCCTTCGTCGGCTTCAAGCGCATGTTCTTGGAAAGATTCTACGAAGTAGGGCTGGACGTCACCATGTCCACCCTCATGGACGTCGTCCAAGGGAAGAAAGAGCTGATAAGGAACTACATTGAGCGGTTCCGCCAAACCGCCATGAAGCTGCCCTCCGGAAATCCTGATTCCTCCTTGATTGAAATTTGCCAAAAGAGACTGCTTCCAACGATCAGTCTCTGGATGGGTGAAAGTCAATTCAAGGATTGGAAGACGTTCATCATCAGCGCCACAAGCGCGGAAGAACGATTGAAGAAGGCTCGCCAATTGGGGTTGCACATCTCGGACGGAGAGAACAAGGGCAAACGTCCTAACACTAACAACGACAATGGGGGTAATTTCTCCAACAATCGAGACAGCAGGGGGAAGCAGGCTATGGTGGCCGACACGGCACAAAAACCTGAGCCAAAGCCAGCAAACAAACAATGGCCGCAGATCACGTACTCCTTCGAAGACGGTCACGTCAAGCCCATCTTGGACATGCTCATACAAGAAGACAGAATTCAGCTTCCTCCTCCAAGACGGGAACCACGACCGGCAGAGATGGAGAACCCAAAGTACTGCCATTATCATTGCTACGTCCACCATGCTACACATGACTGCTACCAGCTGAAACGGTACATCCAAAACCTCATTGATTCGAACTCTCCGGCAATCAATTTCGAAGAGGTAACGGTGGCAGCCAATATGGTGTCGGTACAATTCGGCAGCTTTCCGCCGACAGAAACTCAAGACGGTGTGATCCCCATTCCTCTGGCGACAATGGAGATTGCTAATCTTCTACCTCCCCGAGATCAGGCTGCTGGTCTAGTACCCCTCACCACATCACGAGGGGAGGTCATGTGGGTCCATCCAGACTTGGTATCTGAAATGACTCAACCTACCCCATCCTCCATTTACAAGAAGAAGAGTGAAAAAGTCAGGTCCTGCCGCACAATCTCGGCAGATATCGAAGAAGCTATAGCCATCGTCACTCAGTCGGGGGCACAATCCCAACCTGTGGTTGACAACCCAGCTGAAAATCATCAACCCACTATAACCGATGCTCCGGGACCGACTCAGCCTTCGACGACCGACAAGCCTAGGCCGAGGGAGACTCGCTTCGACAAATCCCTCCGAAAAGAGGCAGCTCAAGGGCTGGAGAGGCCCTACAACTTCGACATCTTGGCACAATTGGCCAATACACCGGCTAAGTTATCACTATACGAGCTCCTGAGACTCTCCAAGGATGTTCGTACGGCCTTGAGCGATGCACTCCAAAATGCCGACGCATACCTGGCTCAAGTTAACCTCACGGGAGAAAACCCGCCTGCAGATCTCCAAGACAGCGCCTACACGGGAGCAATACCCAACATCGTCTTCACTTCGCAGGACATGCTCATCAAGACTAATCTGCACGATCGCCCACTACACTACACTGGATACATCGGCGACGTGAAGGTGGATCGGATGCACATAGTTCCTGGCTCTTCCATAAGCATTATCTCGAAGGGTCTGCTACATTATCTCCGCATCCCAATGCATCGCCTGACGCCTACAAACACCGCCATCAACTGTTTCAATTCGGGCAGGAGCTACCCTATTAGAAAGATTCGTCTGAAGTGTCAAATTGGCGACCTCCAATCCGAAGTCACCTGCTACGTTATAGATGCAAACACTTCTTACAACATCCTCTTGGGGCGCCCGTGGATACACGATTATATGATCGTACCTTCCACGCTGCACCAGTGCTTCAAATATGTTGACAAATACGGCTTCGTGAGGACAGAATTTGCTGATATCGATCCCTTCAAAGGGGTCGAATCCTACTACTCAGACTCCTGCCTATACAAAAAGTCGAAGAGGCACCTTGATGAAGGAGATGTACAAGCTCATAACGAGACAGCTACAGGATCAGAAGAACCTCTGACGATCTACCTCCAAGCTCGCAAACTGGGCAGGTCTGTACCCCTTACTGCCACTCTGCGGAAGGACGCGATCAGCCTCTCGGCGCAGGAGGAGCAGATGATAATCTGGCTGCCAAGGTCCGGCCAAGTGCCGAGACCCACAACGGGGCCACTGACAATCAGACTGCCGAGATTCGATCAACCCCAAACGGAGAAGCTTAATCCCTCCGATAGGCCACTGACGATATGCCTCCCCAAGAAGGGTCGTCACCCCGATGCGAGGTCTGACACTTCTAGCGAACCGGCCACTCCTAGCTCCACATCAAATGCCAAACTGGGGGTCGCTAGTCTGCCAACAACTCCACGCTCTGCTCTATCAACTGAACCACTAACAATCAAGCTTCCCAGGACGTCCTCTCAGTCTTCATTCACACAGGGGATAGCCGAAGAGGAACCAGGGTTAGCCAAGTATGTGGCCGCCCATACTGATGTTCCCTCCACAGATGATGTAATCCCCCTAGAAAAGATACCTTACTTCATCAATAAAGGGTTATCTTTGAACTACACCGAGCTCAATAAGCTATGTACAATGTATGCTATAGAACACGGTATAGGCACTCACCTACACACACAGGTGACAAATGTGTACACTGCGATCCAGCTTACTCCAGTAGAAGACGCTTACTGAATAATCGAGGGAGGGGACCATCCAATCATCTTTGGCCGGAAGGACGACCCGCATCCCTTCACCATAGAGGAAGCCGACCTCGGGTTAGATGCCGGAAGACTGCCTCTGTATCTTTATAGCCCCTAATCCAAATATCTCATACAGAAACAGTGGTATGATCTGGAGACGACGCCAGGTTTGAACTACGGCACTGGGCGACGATTACCTTTGAAGCCGCCAGTCCAGGCGGGCAAATCACGGGACTACTATAGCAAAACTCGATACGGGTTAGGGTATGTAACGCCTACTACGACCCCTGAGAGTTCAGATAAAGAATTTGACTGGCAGTCACATTCAACCGGATCACCAACTTCTGACTCGGTTACCAGCATCGGAGACGTGTTCAGACAAGTCTTGTCAGTCAACATGGCATTCGCCGACGCTTACGAAGAAGACGAAGACATCCCCGAGATCCTCGAGCTAGAGCCGTGGGCCCAGCAATTGGATACACAATAGAAAAAACGGTTCGAACTGAGAGAACCTCCTACTGAAGATGAAGTTATACAGGTTGACCTCGGCAGCGAATCTTCTCCAAAACTAATTTTCGTCAGTAAAAGCCTAGCAGACGAAGAGCGGGAGTCGCTGCTAGAACTTGTCAGAGAATACATTGATGTGTTCGCCTGGAGCTACGAAGACATGCCAGGGTTAAATCCCGACATTGCTCTTCACAAACTCAACATTCGGCCAGATGCGAAGCCAGTCAAGCAACAACAGCGACGCTTCCGCCCAGGCATCATGGATGCGATCGAAGCCGAAGTCAACAAACTGATAGCCAGCGGCTTCATTCGTGAGGAGCAACATCCCGATTGGGTCGCCAATATAGTACCCGTCTTCAAGAAGAATGGAAAGATTCGAATCTGTATCGACTTCCGCAATCTGAACGAGGTATGCCCCAAAGATGAATTCCCCCTTCCTATCACAGACATCATGATCGACAATACCTGCGGCTTCGAACGTATGTCATTCATGGATGGCTTCTCGGGATACAACCAAATCAAAATGTCTCCTGATGACGAAAAGCATACATCATTCCGAACACTAATTGGCACGTACTGCTACACAGTCATGCCTTTCAGTTTGAAGAATATCGGCGCCACCTATCAAAGAGCCATTAGCATCATCTTCAGAGACCACTTACGCAAGACAGTGGAGTACTATGTTGACGATATAGCCGTTAAGAGTCGCTGCAAAGGAGACCATCTGCAGGATCTAAGGACGATATTCAACTTAATACGAGCGCACAATCTGAAAATAAACCCTACGAAGTCCTTTCTGGGCGTATCCAGCGGAAAGTTCTTGGGCTTCATCATCACTGCACAGGGTATCCATGTAGACCCTGAGAAGACGAAAGCAATCATGGAGATGGGTCCCCCGAGAAATCTCCGTGAACTCCGAGGCCTCTAAGGGAGGCTAGCTTACATCAGGAGGTTCATTTCCAACCTCTCCGGGCGATGTCGACCATTCACCCATCTCATGAAGAAAGACGTCTCATTCGTATGGAATGAGGAATGCCAGCGCGCCTTCGACAGCATCAAAGAATATTTGTCGAACCCTCCAGTCCTGGTGGCCCCGGTTTCCGAAAAACCATTCCTGCTCTATGTACGAGCAATAGAACATTTCCTCGGGGCTCTGCTTGCACAAAACAATGACGCAGGCCATGAGCCAGCCATATATTACCTCAGTCGAATGATGATTGGGCCAGAGCACCGATACACCGCTGTGGAGAAGGAATACCTTGCCCTGGTGTTCGCCATTCAGAAAATACGACACTATGTCACCGGACAAACGATACATGTGATCTCACAAGTCAACCCTCTCAGGGTCCTCATGATTAAACCAGGGGCACTCAGCTCTCGCCTCGCTACATGGGCAATATTGCTGTCCCCTTATCATATGATCTTCGTCCCCCAAAAGGCAGTCAAAGGTCAAGCCCTGGCAGACTTCTTAGCAGCCCACCCAGGCTCGAAGTCCTCCAGAATATATGAAAAGATCCCAGATGCTGTCGCCGACTCGCATGCAACCCCTCACGATGATATATGGCGAATGTTCTTCGACGGTGCTTCGAGGACCGGACCTAAAGGCAATATAGTCGTCGGAGTCGGGGTAGTGCTGGTCTCCCCTTCCGGATTGGTGATTAACCGCGCTTATTCCCTCACAGAGCCCTGCTCTAACAATGTGGCCGAGTACAACGCTCTGGTCATTGGCCTCCAACTCGTAAGAGAGCTGGGAATAGAATACCTTAAAGCATACGACGATTCCCAACTAATCGTCAATCAGATCCGGGGCTCATACGAGGTCCGCCACAAAGACATGATCCCCTATCACCAAATAGCAATTGATATCATCTCGTCGTTCGAGGGGTTCTTTATCGAATATGTCCCCAGACTCCGAAATATCGAAGCTGATGCCCTAGCTTGCCGCTTCTCTAGAAGTTCCGAACTATGATCGCCAACCAGTGGATGTGATAGGCCACGAACTGGTCTATCCCAAGAACAATGTACAATTTGTGGCGAGTTATTCTGCCCAGACGATCAATGATGCCCCAGATTGGAGACAACCATTCATCGACTTCGTCGTCTACGACATCCTACCTGAGAACCCAAAGGAAGCCACTTCCATCAGACGGCGTTCTCTCAGATTCTTCTACGATACAGAAACGAAAATGCTGTATCGCCGCTCCTATGATGGATTACTGCTTCGGTGTCTGTCAAATACAGAAGCCAAAGAAGCCGTACGAGAAGCTCATGACGGAGTCTGTGGGGCCCACCAGCCCGATCCTAAATTGTAAGACCGCCTTCGACGAATGGGCTACTATTGGCCCACGATGGTGGCAGATGCGATAAAATATGCTAGAAAATGCAAAGCCTGCCAAGTCCACGCGGACTTCATTCCCCAACCATCCGAATTTCTACATCCGACAGTGGCGTCCTGGCCATTCGAAGCATGGGAAATGGATATCATTGGTCCAATCACCCCACCTTCCTCCCGAGGACATCGCTTCATACTTGCGATCACTGATTACTTCTTCAAATGGGCGGAAGTTATCCCACTCGCTGAAGTCAAGACTTCAAACGTGATCAGCTTTCTTAAGCATCACGTCATCTACCGCTTTGGACTGCCCCGAAGGATCATCCATGATAATGGTCCGCAGTTTGCAAGCCACATATTCTATCGGTTTTACGATAAGCACCGTATTCAGAATATTGCTTCGATACCGTACAACCCGGCGGCAAACGAGTTGGCAGAGGCATTCAACAAAACAATCATCAAACTCCTCAAGAAGTTTATCTCCTCCAACAAACGCGACTGGAACGAGAAGCTCGGCGAGTGCTTATGGGCGTACCGTACTACAGTCCGAACAGCTACCGGAAACACACCATTCTCTCTAGTATACGGGAGTGAGGCAGTTCTCCCATTAGAGACTCAAATACCCTCACTCTGCGTCGCCATCACTTATCAATTGACGACGGATGACAACTACCGACGTCAACTACAAGAGTTGGAGGCCTTAGATGAAAAGTGCCTCCTAGCTCAGCAAAGGATCGAGCTATACCAAGCACGCATCTCAGGAGCCTTCAACAAGAAGGTCAAAATCAGAACATTCCAAGTGGGCAATCTTATTCTGGCAGTCCGGAGGCCAATGGTCATGACTCACAAGACCGCCGGCAAGTTCCAGCCAAAATAGGAAGGTCTATTTGTCATCGAGGCCGTGTTCTCCAACGGTGCTTACCGCATCGCTAAGCAAAACGGAGACTTGCTCATGTTGCCCGTCAACGGCAAGTTCCTAAAGAAATATTATGTCTAAACAATATTCTCCGGATCATTGAGTCACGTACCCGCTGGTACCACTGAACTCACCCTCATAGTTTTTCAGATTTTCGAGTCATGTACCCGCTGGTACCGCTGAACTCACGCTCACCATTCTCCAGATTCTCGAGTCATGTACCCGCTGGTGCCTCTGAACTCACATCCCGGTCACTCTTTCAGATAGAAAGTTATGTATGATCATACCTCTGAACTTCCTTCCTGGAGGAGATCCTCCCCCATGATCCAATACCCGTACTTTCAGTGCACAAAAAAGGGTAATCGATCCACAAATTTCCAAAACGGCCATGTCCTCATTACCTCTGAGTCGTTCCACTTCTGCCAAAAACAAATCACCCCTTACATAGAACTTCCATGTCCTCATTACCTCTGAGTCATTCTATGTGCCCTCCTTCATTGAGCCCACTCCTGTCATGTCCTCATTACCTCTGAATGGGAAGGCTCCGTCAAAGAAACCTTCATACTTGCCATGTCCTCATCACCTCTGAGTAAGTATGATGATCCCCTTTTGACCTATTATCTGTACCCACAACCGAAGTACGCCAAGGGTAATAGGTCCACAAATGTCCTCTGTTGACCACAAATGTCCTCTGTTGACTACAAGTGTCCTCTGTTGACCACAAATGTCCTCTGTTGACCATAAATGTCCTCTGTTGACCACAAGTGTCCTCTGTTGACCACCAATATCCTTCGTCGAGTTCACTCCTGCCATGTCCTCATTACCTCTGAGTAGGAAGACTCTACATTTAAAAAACTTTCCTACTTGCCATGTCCTCATTACCTCTGAGCAAGTATGTCGGTTCCCCTTCATCTTATTATCCGTATCCTAAACCAGGGTACGCCAAGGATAATAGGCCTACAAATATCCTCAGCTAAGTTTCTTAGCACAAACATACCATCTCATCATGCCCCAGGAGCCCAGCTGCTCTACGGTATTCCTTTTCCCAATACCAAGAGCACCCATGACCACTTTGCCATGGCTGCTTTAGGTATCCTGACCAAAACTTGTTATCTGTACCTAAAACCAAGGTATGCCATGGGTAACAGGTCCACAAATATATCCCCTATGTGGGGGAGAACATCACCGCAATATCACAGGCACAACAAGCGATAAAAATGAAGGGTAGAATGGAAAGTACTCTTTATTTGAAGGAAGAAAAAAGTATTACATATTTCGGGATCACGTCCCTTTCAGAAAGAAAGAAAGCAGAAACAAAATAAGAAGAAAAGGCCGACTACAGTTCAGCATTACACAATTCCAGAAGCCGGTCTCTCACCAAGACAGTCCCCCGTTCAAGCCTCTGTTTAGCTCGACGCTCGGCCTCTTGGGATAGTTGCTCTGCATCATTCAGATACATATAGGCCTGCCAGTTGGTCTCTATCTTCTACAGGGTAAGTTCTAGATTGGCAGAGGCCCTGCTAAGCTTGTCAGCTTCCTGGATGGCAATTCCTTTTTCAGTACAAGCAGCTTCCAGCTCGGACTCCAAGAAGGCCAGCTTTCTCTGGAGTTCGAGGATTTGTTCCCGGGTGTCGGTTACCCCGCGAGAGGCAGTTGCTTCCCGAGCCGCACAATCGTCAGCCCGACGGCTCCACTGATCGTGCAACCGGGTCAAATCCCGACGGTCCTTCAATATAGCCGGCTTGAGCGATTCCCAGGCAGCCATCACCTTTTCCACCGCGGTAATGAGGAAGTTACGCTCTTGATTTATGACCACGGGTAAATCAGTCTACTGCAACAAGCAAAACTGGGCCACGAGACGATCAGCTTCTAGTAGCTTAGGCTCCAGAAGCGCACAGTTCCCCTCCGCCAGTGAGTGTCTTAAGGATATTAATCTGGCCACCGGTACATCGACGGGCCAGAGTAAAGGGAGTCCCCCTTTCCACCGCTGCCTCGATTCCTCTCTTCAGGTGGCGATGGAAACTGGCAACCACGTCCTGTAACGCGTCATCCAAGACCTCTGTAGTGGACGGCGTCAGAGGGAGAGTGGCAGACGGTATCGAAGGAGCAGCTTCAGAAGTTACTGTACCCGCCACCAAGGAAGCAAATTCCGTATGGAAGGATGCTTGAATGGCGGCTAACTCCTCTTCTGCCGCCCGAAGAGCCTGGATGCTCGGCAGGAAGGAAAGGTTGACCCCCGAAACTATATTCGCAGAGGAGGACACAGGGAGCATCGTCCCTTATCCCAGCTGCACTGCTACCTGGGACCCCGAGCTCGACCCAGACGAAGGTCCCTCGATACAGGAAGGTTCCGTCAGGCCCTCTCCGGTAGGGTTCGATCCAGCAATATCCATCACCGGCAATAAAGGGTTGGGATCTGAACATCCAAAGCAACCATTAGTCAACATAATCTTAAAGATAAGATGACGGAATACATAAGCTTATTCACGAGCTATGGTTTGATTTGTATTACCAGGGGAAGAGCGTAGAGGCAACGGCCCGTTCACAGCCGGCGTAGTTTCCCCACCCACAAAGTCATCATGTTGGGGTTCGGATGTCTCAGGGACGGGCGCGGTAAAGCCCCTATCCCTATGGGTTGAGGTCCCAGCAAGGTGGGAATCCTCGACCATAATCGGAAGCACCCCAGCAGCAATGATAGCGGTGCACACATCACTGACTAAATGAGACAGGACCGGGTCAGCCTCGATAATCGGGTCCTGAGGAGCTAGCTCATCTGACGCCTATAAAGAGCAAAAGAAACAAATGATTAGGCCATAACATAGAAGAAGAAGAAAGCAAACAGCTGAAGCCCAAATCACCTCAGGAACAACGTCCACATCATCAACAAACAGCTTGCGACGTCTTACCGCTGCGTGCTTCGTGGAATAGGTTCGGTCATCAGCGGTAGTCACACGCCTGCTTCGTTTATGCGAAGGTCCAGGTGCTGCAGATGGTTGATCCTCCACCCCCTCGTCAGACCAAGTAGACGGTTGACCCGCAGCCCTTTCATCCGACATGATAGGGGTTGATTCCCAACTTCCTCGTCCGAAGAGGGCGATGAGTCATCGGCGTCTGGTTCGTCACCCTCCTCAACTTCCCTAGTGGACTCTGAGTCCGGTACAGGAACCCTGTTCGCCCCCCTCTTCCTCTTCTTGGACCCCTCTGGCTTCTCAGCCAAACTGGTGCCAGCGATGAAGCTAGTATTTATATCAAAATCGACATGAGGCTTGCTCGCTGCAACATGATAAAGGGCCGTTATATACAAAATATCCCCTGCCATCCGGGCATCGGGGACTGAGAAGCTGGCCCGGGTATAGACCGCATTATAATAATGCCAAGCCCGGACGCCATCGAGTACACTGCCCTCAAAGCTCAAGCAAGCGCTAGGACGATCCAGGAACAATTGACTATGTCCAAACTGACGGGAAAATCTACTGGGCAGATAAGGCTCTAGGTATACGTTATTTCGGTATCGGTACACCAGGTGCGCAGGGCGGATGTTGCGTAACCATAGAAGCATCTTCTCAGATAAACGTTGGGGAGGATCAACGCCGTCGACATGTACTCCCCTCACTTCCCTGAGGGTAAATTGAGGAAGTGAGACGAAAAACTCGGGCCCGTCAACCCTCGCCAACGCCCTCCGGCAGGCCGGCATAGTATCGTGTTCCCAAGGCTGGTGACGGTATTGAAAAATGAAGGCGTCGGCAGTAGTAACATCTTTTTCGGTTCCTGGCCTCATCAATGACCGGTAGTGCATTAATAACCACCCCATGAGGTAGTGGTATGGTAGTTCTATCCGTTCAAAGTCCATCGTCGTATCACGAGCAATGACTTTCGATGAAAAGGTGCGGAGGTCGTGGTGTATGCTACACACCATAGCCGGGAGGAGAGCCAGTCTTACCTTAAAGACCAATTTTACAGCAGGAAAAATAAAATGGCGGCTGATCCTTTCCATAGAACCCGCGCCGCCCGAGACTACACAATTGCGTAGCCACACCATCAAGAACCCAGCTAAGATCGCTTTATCGGACATCTCCCGGGTACCATAGTGGAAGTAACTGAGGGAGTCAGTGCGACTCCCAAACCGGTCACGGGTAGACCTCGACCTTTTGACCTTCAACATCATGTCCTTCACCTCCTCCGGGGTTCGAGGACTTCGAGACGAAACTTGGCCGGAGGGACGCAACTAGAAAAGATACAAAACCCATACCGTAGTGTGAGGGGCGCTCCCTTCTGAGCTATTTTCTTTCTTGATAGCCATCTGGTGGCAGGCGCTATGATGGCACAACAGTTCTTGGTACACGGCGACGAAACCAGGAAATCGTCGATCCAGGTCTTCGAATTCTTCGTTCGTCGGTGTATATGCTTCAAAAGCTTCACTTCCCTACGGCAATCTAGAAACAGCGTGCATCTCATGGAAAGCAAGCCCCAGCTCTCCTCCGGGGGCAAAAATGTCCCTGTACGCCGATTATACAGCTCCAAAAGAGCCATAAACAAAGGCTTGTTAATGGGCAACCCGTAGCAGGTACCCCTGACGGCGTAGTAGAGGACAATTTCCCGAAGGTATTCCCCATACTTTCTCAAGATCCATGAGGTAAGATTAGCCCATGTGGTAATGGGGTTGATCTAGTTCAGCAGCGACAACCTGCCCACGGGATAAGACCCCTTGCGAGCGAGCTAATTCAGAAAGGTATCAGCTAGAGTGAAAGTAAAATTAGGGCCAGTCATGTTTACAAAAGTGCCAGGGAGCAGCCCCATCACAGTCCGACTCACTGATTCCTTGCCCGCACATACTAAACCCGTGCGCCTGTTGTAGTGGATGTTGCTCACAAACATTCCTTGTTGGGTAGGAGTCAGGGAGCCCACCATTGTCCTGTCCAACGGTACCATGTTAAACCATGAGAGAGGATAGTGCCGCTCCATCTCGGGGATATGGATCTTTACTCCGTCTACAGAAAAATCCCAGTGCTCCGAAACATCCAGCAATCGGGAGTTCTTTATGGAAAAGGCGTCCCCAAAGAGAAAAGCCGGTTTCAGATATTCTCCATCCAGCTTCTCCGAATTCATCATGGAACAAAGAAAGTGGAAAGGTTGGTTATTAATGGCAGCCATTCTCTTCCTAGGTTCATTAGCGGGAAGCTGATCCACTATACGACGGATTAAGTCATCAAGCCGTACGCCCACGACGAACTGAGCTGAACCCACAAGAAGCTCTCCTGCTGGGTTGATTGGAAGGTTCACTGAAAAAAGGACAAAGAAAAACAGGATTAAAAGATGGTTAAAGCAAAAAAATCACTGAATAAAGAAGTTCCCACGAGCCTATGTGGCTCGGATCAACGAAGCCTTATGCGGCTCCATTCCAATTGGGCCTCAGGAGATGCGGTTTCGAGGAAGCCTATGCGGTTCGGGTCAACACAGTCTCATGCGGCCCAAATCAGACGGGAGTTCCGTATGACACTAGCTCGATAGCTTATGCGGATCAGTTGAATATACGCGGTTCTAACAGAAGGGCTCATGCGGCACAAAATGCTATGCGGTTCAGCCTGCTAGGAACATATGCGGCTCTGTTCAGAGGAGACTTTATGCGGTCTTTATCTAGAGACTCAAATCCTTCTCATGCGGTTCAAACATGAGGTATTTTCTATACGGCTCGGATATGAGAAGGTCATGCGGCCCATACAGCATATACGGCTCTACCATCAACTTGGGTGGAGGCTTGTGCATAAATACGCAACAGAGCCATGGGTTCTCAAGATTCAAATGCAACCCTTACCAAAAAAGCAGGACAAACATCAGAGGGCACTCCGGGCGCTTCGGGCTCGACGGCCGACGAAGACGTCACCTTCTTGCCCTTCGCGGCGGCGGAGACGACTTTGGAAGACTTAGGAGCCATTTTCTTTGACGGTCGGAAAAAAGAAGATAAGGAAGGGGAGACAGCAAAAAGAGTGAACGAAGGAGAAGGTAAAGAAGTCCCTCCGGCCAAACTCATCCATATTTATAAACAAAAAATGAGGCATTTCGATTCTCGTACACCGACCCTTCAGTTATCGAGGTAAGCCGCCGAAAATGAAGGCCAAACTCCTAGGATCCTGCACCAAAAAGTGGCCTTTAAAACTGACAGCAAATCAACAACATTTAAATGCAAAAGATTGCCATACGTGGCAATAATGACTTGGCAAAGAGCTATGCGGATGAGACACTCCTGTGGCTGAACCATCTATGCGGCTGAACCATCCATGCGGTCAGGGATTCATATGCGGCCAAAAAGGATATACAGCCATGCTTCTTATTCAAAGTATTTCAATTTTGCAAATTAAAAACTTTGAAGGGGGTCTTGTAGAAGCATGGAAAATATTAAAAAAATGACCCATGCGGCCAAGGAACCCTATGCGGCTCAGAAAGCCCATGCGGCTCAGAGAGTCATGCGGCATAAGGGACTATGCGGCCCAAGACATCCCATGTGGCTCAGAAGACACCTGGCGTAACAGTGTTCCCCTCCGACCTATGCCGCATTAATTACTTTGACGGCTGACAGTTCTGAAAAAAGTGACAGCCCTGACACAAGAAAGGCAATTATGACTCTGTCATAATGACAGACCCCTAGGGAAGAGAAAGAGATCTCTGACACAATCCCCCGAGATCCATAAAAATACCACGTGGCTTTGCCACATGGGCGTTCGTATGCGGCTCGAGCAAAGACTCCTCATGCGGTTCAGAATGAAGCCGTCCTATGCGGCTCAGGCCGAGACAGCCTCATGCGGCTCGAGCAAAGACTTCTCATGCGGTTCAGAATAAAGCCGTCCTATATGGCTCAGGCCGAGACAGCCTCATGCGGCTCAAGCAGAGGACTTCCCATGCGGCTCAAGCGGACCATTTCCATACGGCTCAGGCGGATGTATCCCTATACGGCTCGCAATGATCACCTCCATGCGGTTCAAAGGCTCGAGGGAGGGCCACTACCTCGAGGGAGGGCCACTACCCAGGCAGCCCTGACACGAGGCCCTAACCATATGCGGCCCAAAATCATATGCGGCTCACTCGTCATGCGGTTCAGATCCCCAGTGGCTCCTAGGACACGTGTCCTAAGCCAATCAATCTTCCAGATTTATTACAATCAGAGATTGGGTTAAATCTCAATAATCTGGGACACGTTGCAGGAGAATAAATCAAATTTATTCGTAGACATCAGAAGATCATTATAAGGAAGATTTATTCCAATCAGTATTAATTGTTGATGAGATTTGGTGTGATCTATACTTAATAGTCCAGATTCGTCACAATCAAAACGAAGGGCCTAGATTGACCAATCCATAAGCTGCTGCCGTCTCTAAGAAACAATCATTTGTAACACTAATGATCAGGCCCCATTCCTATAAATAGCAGGGTGCCATTCTCCTGCGAAAAAAAAGGAGAGGAGAGACATACAAAGGGATACGCACACACAGAGAGAGCGCACACAAGAGCACTCTTCGAGATCAGAGAGAGCACCAGAGTACTTGGAGAGAAGAGCAGAGAGAGAGCAAAGAGAGCATTTCTTCAACGTTGAGCAAATCTTCTGGAGCCAAGGCTGCACACCGATCGTCCAAGGAGTAAGGCAGAGCTGCCGTCGCTTTTCCGAGCCTCTATTGTCACCCCCAGAATCTAAAATAAACAATTGTACTTATATTGCTGTACCTAGGTTTTCGTCCCTAGGCTTTCTTTGTACAAGCGAGTTTGTATTGTGAGTCTAAGTTCAGTCCTCCCATAAAACTGTTCTGTACTTTTACAATCAATGGCAAACAGAGACGAACCCAATCGTTTGTCCAAAGTTGGATTCAGGCGGGCCATGCACAATTTTGTCCGTTGGAGCGGGTCGCAGGCCCGCCAAACAGGCATTCCCGTCGACCTTCTCAGAATCGAACCAAACATGGCACATATAACCATAAAAATGATGCAATCCTATTGGCACGAGTTTTGTATCAATACGAGGAACGTGCACAAGTTAGGGCATAGTTTGCAAAGGATTGATACGGGGGTATCTTGACTGATACGTACTAATTTTATCGCACACGTACAAAGAAATCAAGTTCTGCCAGTTCTCACACGTCAACAACATCCATACGTGCCTTTCGATGCTTATGGGTTGCGACCACGTCGTTCGGTTTGTTGGGACGCATGCCATATCGAAGAATTTTCTTACTTTTTATGGTTTTTAAAACTATTTTTTGTCAAAGTTAAAAGCGGATAACTTTCAGCATGCTAGTTGAGAAATAAATCTATCAAAGGGGTTTCCAACTCCTATATGTGGTCTGCATCTAAGTCAAATTAGTTTTTCAAAAACCCTAATATACGGTTCAAAAACTGGCTTCCAAATTAGGGTATTAGGCACTAAAACTGTTCTGTTTTAGGACAGTTTTTTTACAACTTCGCTTCGATTTCCCGGGCAAACTAGCATACTACACCAAAATCTATTTGAAGGGAAAATAGCCATATAGGTTGCGAACATACCAGTGAAGGCGGTTCATAAAACGAACCATCGTACGCGAAGAAATCGGATGACGAAGTGGCTTAGGCTGCTGTTACCATTGCTGCGGCTGCCGTGGTTTGCTCGGCCAAGTCGACAGCTCTGGCCACGTTTGGCGGTGCCCCCAGCGACGGGTGGCCATGCGGGATGTCCAGGGGTAAGGGCGTGGCGACTGGATTGGAGGGTTTGGAGATTTTTTAGGGTTTTTAGTGTAGGGTATTTGTTTCCAGTTTGTATATATATACCATCAACTGCTATGGTCGGTTAAGCAATGGGGTGTTGCGGTCATACGAGTACTATTCCCGTAAGGGAACAGTAGCTCTGGTTTAATTTTTTTTCTTTTCTTTTCTTTTTCTTTTCTTCTTCTTTGTTTTAGGACTAATAATAACAAACCAAATTTTTTAATAATTTTACAAATCTAAAATAAGTATGAAAATAATATATTATATTTTTTAATGAAAGTTACCAAATTTATAAATCATGTAGATATTTGATCACTATCGACCACCAATAAAATATATTATTGAAATAGAATTCCTAATAAATGGGAAAATAATTATATATAAACTACTAGTTGTTTTTTGTAAAAAATAACTACTTATTTTGTAAGACAAGTATAAAATATTTGACATGATTAATATTTATTATTAATAAAAACCACATTTAACCATCTACATGATTTACCTAGATATTTACTGAAATATTCTTAGATAGATTAAATATAAATTAAAAAAAGAAAAATCCTGAGAAAAAAAATTAGGGGATTTACATCCTACCCAACTTATAAAAATTGTCCTCGAAATTAAAATAAAACTTAATATATAATATAGCGATAAATCTTAATAAAATATAGTGAGGCTGAATACGAAGGAAGGGTAAATACATTAAATCATAAATTGGTTCTCGAAAAGATGGAGGTAGTAGTTATTAAAGAAATCCAAACTGTCAATATATTCCACAATATATGGTACTCTTAGTCTTGCAGGTATCATGGGCATACAGTTCGTTTGAGGGAACGGGCTGATATTGCATGGTTAAACATCAAATAGGACGAAAATGGATATCTATGGTTCTTTATAAGGAAACTGTGGTATACACGTGGTGTAATTGAAATGAAGCACAAGATGGTATGTTTGTGTGGGACGTGTATATCATGTGTATAGAATGGCTTGTCTAGTTCATAAGGGTAAAATTTTGTTGGAAGGTAATGGCTAGTGTTGTGCTCCAAATATCAAAGTCACGGTAGAGGGTATCGGATGATACGGATAGAAATAAAGGTTAAAACCCACTGATTTATTAATTCTATTGGAACAAATCCTTGATTAATTAAATATGGGATTTAATCTATATGGGCTGGTCAAGATCCCTAAAATCAATCTGGACCATTCCTACTAGGTGAGGGTAGCCCAGAATAAGTTTCGACTCGAGTGGTTGAGCTAATTGTCAGTCGAATGTGTTACAAGGTTCCTTGGCCCAAAATGCGCCTTATGTGACTTTTGTATTTAAGTAGCACACGTGAACTCAATTGAGTGGCACACTAGTGGCATGTGCATAGTGGGCTTCGAGTAGATCACAACCATATGTTTGGTCAAAAAAATTTGAGTCGAGGTTGGATCTCTAACTAAAGTCAGAAAGGACAATGGCATTATGGTAGGGGTAATAGCTAGCCTTTTTGACTCAAAAGTCGCACCATAAAAATAGAGTACAAGGGAACATATTTTAGTGGGACATGATATGTCTCCATGAAGGTGGAGTCATCTATGTCTTGTATATAGAATTTGTTGGGAGGCAATAGCTGGTCTCGTGCTCCGAATAGCAACGTCACGGTCAAGGACACTAAGTGATCTAGATTGAAAGTGGGTGATCATGAGGTACTAGTTTATCATCCTAATAGAAACTAACTTATCCTAATCAATCGGTAGTCATAATGAATTCCCAAAATTTAGGAGGCTTATAATCTATACTATATAAAACTAAGAAAAGGTTTAGGATTATGGAGGTTAGAAAAAATTCAAAGTCATAACATTGCACCATGACTCTTGATTATAAAATAATACTACCCGACGTAATAGAAATTATGATGCGGTAGATATGAATCAAGTTTGGAGTTAGTTCTCCGATTATGAATAGATGGAAAATGATTGTGTATATATAGCCTTTATGGCCATAGAAGAATACTTCGTGTCTATGAGTGTTTGTATTTCTGAAATGGGTGACAAAAACAATAAAAGTTCAAAGGGAATGGGATCGAATTTCAAATACGGTTTTCAAAGATGATTTAATATTTCAAAAGAAATTTTGTCAAGACCATTGCAGATGAGATCCTAATGGACAAGTTTAACAATATCTCAATCTACGTAGAGTAATCATATGAAGAGCGAACCAACGTGCACTAGGTTGATAAGACCATCATGTACTGGTTTAGAGTAGACAATATATTAGTGGAGGCCTCCAATAAAAGATTATCCTTGATTTAGCTCGACAAAAGAATAAGCTTGCAAAACTAGGTTATAATAGAAGCATTAGTCAAGTTTAGTCTCAAATATATGTAAGCGAGATAATGGTGAAAGAAAATCTATATAATTCAAGGTATTGAAAATCTAAGTCTTGTCCGTGTTTGGGCCTATACCATCTTCATACTGTCTTATTGTCTAAGGTTTGGTCGACTATACGAGTTAGGGATCTCTAAATTCTACAGTCTTAGTAAACTTATTAATATGGGTCACAAGGACAAAGGGATTATTAGGTTGTGAGGTATTCTACCCAATTTACAAGGGTTAAACTAGTAGTATGATGGGACAATAGAATATGTCTATCTAGTATGGGTATCTTCCTAACCTCCCTATCAGGCACGAAGGGAAAAATTAAGATTTACAGTGGAAAGGAATCAAACAGAAGGAAATCAAGGTAGTCAGACGAGAGTTCGAAATTAGAATGAAGGGAGGAGGTCAAGCATGCGGATGAGATTCTAGACTATAATCCTATTTGCAGCCACCACAAAAATATGTAATGCCCAGTCCCAAAAATACATAGGATTATGTACGTAGACATGCCAGCTGTATACATACGAAGTATACTCCAATATATGGGATCCTCGTATGTATACATAAGCTATAAAATACAGTAAACCAAGAGTAATCTAATCCCATCCACAAAATAAAAGAATAAAAGATATGTCATAAATCAACTTTAAATTTTTATTGTACAAGATGTTGGGCGGAGACAAATCCACTACCAACTGTTTAAAAGAAAAAAAGTACATGACATATGAAAAGATGTAGTGAAGGTAGCAGGAAAGATCCCAGACACGTCATCTTCGAAAGAATGAAGAAGATCACGATCTCGGCTAGAATGCCTGCGGAAAGACATGAACACACACCTGGAGAGATCACCAGGTCCTCAGAGGGACATAACAAGATACAGGAAGAACATGCCATAACTGAATATAAAATGCTCAATAAATAAGTCAATTGAATTATAATATGGTCCAATACACATCATTGAATTAGCATACAATTCTCCCAACCAAACAAGGACAGGAGATGGCACCCTAATTCACAATGACGTATCTTTCCATGCTATGAATCCAATATGGTATCTAGACTACAACATGGTACAGTACCTTCTCATCGAAGTAGTGAGCCACACCTACAACCAAACAAGGACAAGATATGGCAAACTAGTCCGCGACAAGTTACTGTTCCAAGCTACGGTCAGATATAAGTACTCAAACCAAAAGTACTCATACCTAATGGATAATGGAGCCTAACCATTATAAGTGAATGCAGTTTAAGAACATCCCTCCAACGCATGGGCTCTCTGGCTAAAAATGGGATCAGCATAGTCCTCCCTTGGGGAACCAGGGGCCTCAAGCATAACTGTTCCTCGAACATGCAAGCAATAAAATAAGGGGTCGTCAACCCGCATCTCCGGCGGAGCGTACGGTCACAAGAAAAATATGTATAGTAGCCCATACGCCAAGGATATGTTCTCCCCACCCAATGCCTATATGTTGCCTTGACAACACATGACCTCTATAATCGTTAAGTCAAACTATCATGCAATACTATTAGCAGTTATCCCTATCGGATGTCTTATATGTTCTGGTGGCCAGACAGTCACGCATGTCCGAGTTCTATATGCGACTCGCGACTTCGTGACAAACATGTGTCAAGGCTATTGATTGCAACACAAACAAGGGCGGTCCCTTAAATCTAAGGTTAATATGCATAAAAATAATAAGTACGGGAAATATAGCTACACAGTATAATTTATCTATTTATGACAATGTAGCACAGTTTATTTTGCAGAAAAGTAAATAATGAATAAATGCATAAATATGAGCTAAAGTAAATAGAAAGCAAATTACAAGGTATCTTGCCTGGAGGTTGTGTGCAGAAAGGGCGACGTCCAATAACTCAAATCGATAGATTAATGAAGCATAGAAAGTCGAATCTCACAAACGTCCTCGGATGCTGAAATAAACACCACAAACATTTCTAGAATAAGAAAAATAGCAAGGATAGACTACCTATAGGTCCAATTCTAGAGGGCAAAATGGTAATTTTGGGTCAAAATGATATCCGTCGTTGGACCCGTTTTGTAACGAAACGCGTGCCAATATCTTTGGTCTCTAATGTCGTCGAACTACATGTCTACGAGTCCAGTTTGAGGAGATGAACCCAACCGTATGTCCAAAGTTTGATTCTGGCGGGCCATGCACAATTTCGCCCATTGTTGCGGGTCACGGGCCCACCAAATAGGCGTTCTGGTCCACCTTCTTAGAATCGGACCAAACTTGGCACACAAGACCATAAAAATGATGCGGTCCTATTGGCACAAGTTTCTTCTCGATATGACAAACGTGCACAAAGTTATGGTCTAGTTTGCAAAGGGTCGATACGGGAGTATCTTGACGGATACGCACTGATTTTGTTGCACACGCACAACGAAATCAAGTTCCTTCAGTTCCCACAAGTCAACAACATCCATATACACCTTTCAGTGCCTATGGGTTGCGACCACGTCGCCCGGTTTGTCGGGGTACATGCCGTATCGAAGAATTTTCTAATTTTTATGGTTTTTAATTTTTTGTCAAAGTTTAAAAGCGGATAACTTTAAGCATGCTAGTTGAGAAATAAATCTATCAAAGGGGTTTCCACTCCTATATGTGGTCTGCAACTGATTCAAATTAGTTTTTCAAAAACCCTAATATATAGTTCAAAACTGGCTTCCAAATTAGGGTATTGGGTACTAAAACTATTCTGTTTTAGAAAAGTTTTTTTTTACAACATCGCTTCGATTTCTCGGGCAAACTAGCGTACTACACCAGAATCTATTTAAAGGGAAAAACCATATAGTTTGCGAACATACTAGTGCGTAAAACGAACCATCATACACGAAAAAATCGGATGACGAAGTGGCTTACGCTGTTGTTACCATTATTGCGACTGTCGTGGTTTGCTCGGCCAACTGGCCGCATTTGGCGGTGCCCCCAGCGGCGGGTGGCCGCACGGGATGTCCAGGGGCAAGCGTGGTGGTTGGATTGGAGGGTTTGTAGATTTTTTAGGGTTTTTGTGTGGGGTTTTTGTTTCCAGTTTGTATATATATACCACCAACTGCAATGGTCGGTTAAGTAATGAGGGGGGGTCACGGTCATACGAGTATTGTTCCCGCAAGGGTGCAGTTGCTCGGGTTTTTTTTTCTTCTTTTTTGTTTTTGGACTAATAATAAAAAACAAATTTTTTAATAATTTTAAAAAACTAAAATAAGTATTAAAATAATATATTATATATAAATTTTAATAAAAGTTACCAAATTTAAAAGTCACGTAGATATTTGATTACTATCGATCACCAATAAAATATATTATTGAAATAGAATTCCTAATAAATAGAAAAATAATTATATATAAACTACTAGTTATTTTTGTAAAAAATAAATACTTATTTTATACGACAAGTTTAAAATATTTGACATGATTAATATTTATTATTAATAAAAACCACATTTAACCATCTACTCGATTTACCTAGATATATAACAAAATGTTCTTAAATAGATTAAATATAAACTAAAAACAAGAAAAATCATTAGAAAAAAAATTAGGGGGTTTACAGATGAGTGGGAAGATTCCTTTGATTGAGGAAATCCTGGCCAGAATCAGGAAGATTCTTTTGACCAATTTTTTTGGTCAGAATCAAGAGAACTTCTCTGGCTGAGAACATCCCCAAGATTAGGAGAGAGAAGATTCCTTTGACCGAATAGATGTCGACTTCTTGATCTTATATTTTGGTAGACCCCTTTGCCAGAGTCATAGATCCGATCAAGGTATTGTTGACTAGGATTACGGGATGCTTTACGTCTTGGACATTTTTCACCCCTAGTGCTTCGGAAGTCATGTTAACCGAAGCATATAGCAACTCATTTTCGTCCACCAACACAAGTTCAGGAGTCCGAGTGTAGTTCAGACGGTCGAAGACAGACCGTTTAGCTGACTGGCCGCAATATTTTATCAATACTTCGTAGTGGTGATTACAGTGATGTTCTCGATGTAGAGTTATAGGTGGACGAGATGGTCTTGTCATCTTTCGCTTTTGTATAAGAAGTTTGCAGAGATTTGTTACGGCGATAGGATAAGGAGAAGTCAGAGGTACATATTCCTTGATGATGTTAGGAACATGATTCCGGTTCTTGAGGTTCCTTGTACCCTATTTGTACAGAGAAGTACTGACTTTGTTGGCCTAGGTAAGAAATTTTTTGACTTGAGGAACTCTCATTGTGCGCAACTTAGTAGGTGGCGCAGATTGTTCTTGATGCAAGGATTGACGCTATTTTACGCTGAGGTAAGTGCGCATGTCAGAGTCGTGTGCCACCTGGCTGTCTGTCTGGGACACCCTCAGTTTACCCTGTTTAGTTCTTAAAATATACATGATAGGAAATTCTTGGCTCTGGCTTGATTAGCGTTGGCCATGAGGAGTGGGCAAGATGCCCTATTGTTCTGCGCACACTACTCCAGCACATTTGGCACGGTACAGATGAGCAGTAAAAAATAAACTTTAAGTAGATTTTAATTTCTTGGCATTGATTTTATTGTCTCTGCTAAGAGAAGTAGACTTTCTACTTGAAAGTATTCTCGCATTGACGGGCGCATGGGCACAGTTAGATGCATTTCCATCGAGTCCAGGACTGAGGAAGGATAAGGAGTGGTTATAGGGCACTTTTCTTTATTATGTGCAGGGGCAGTAATATGTAATTTCTCCCCCAAATTTAGAACTAGGGAGGAAAAGGGATTAGCCAAGTGGCATTTTCTTTTGTTCTGAGTCAAGACGGTGGTTGGCGCGTTCTATACCAATTTCAGAATTGGTGACGAGAAAGAAGTGGTCATGTGGCGATGTCCCCTGATTGGCGCCAGGATAGTGGTTGGTGCATTCTCCACCAATTTCAGAATTGGTGAGGAAGAAGAAGTAGCCATGCGGCGTTGTCCCTTGGTTGGCGCCAAGGTAGTGGTTGGAGCACTCTCTACCAATTTCAGAATTGGTGAGGAAGAGGAATTGGCAACAAAGCTTTTCTCCAAGCTTGGTGCAGGAGTCATGATTGGTGCATTGGAGGACTTCGGAGTCCAGATAGCGTGCCCTGTTCTTGACAACAACAGTGGTGGTGCGCTTGGCACCCCCTACACCAATCATGGCTTCGTAGGTAGTTTGGTCGACTTTCACGACTAAAGTCTTTTGCGTCGTGCTGACCGATGCAACATCACATTAAGTTGTCACTTTATCGTCAGAGGAGAAAGTCGTCCCCAACAGACTCACAATTTTGTTTGCAAAAATAAAAGTTTCTTTACAAACTAAGAAAAAAGAAAGTACAATACTATAATTGATTTCTAGGGAAGTACAACTATAGGAATCTGATCAGAAGACGATCACTTTATCCCTTGGATGATACGATGTCAAAGAAGAAAGCCTTTGGAGAATGTTGCAGCAAGTGCTCAAGAGATTATGATAATTAGTGATGCTTTGAAAGTGATTTGGAACTCTATTTATAAAGTTCTGAATAACTGTCATCCAGTTATTCTGATTGGCGTAGACAGCCATTGGAGCGCCATATATCACCCTTTGCGTGAACGGTTAACTTAACTGCATGGGACGCATGGCATTCTGTAGGCAGTATCGTATGCACGTTCTTCGAGATTAGTGGCATACTTGCCATGTCATCTAACTACTTTGGATGATAATTTGATTGATTAGCACCAACCGTTGAATGGCGCCAGGCGCTATCTGCTATTTTGTGCCATCTGCTTAATTTATTGATTACCTCGCGCCAACTACGAATGACGCCGGGCAGCTGTCATACATTATAACAAATCTGACACAATCTCTTCGAGCGCCGTTCGTTCAAAATTCGAAATGGATTTTCCTTGACTAACGTGCTGTCAGTCACGTTGACAATCGTTTGGCTCTCCGAGAAGACAGCCATGTGTCAACTAGCACCATCTGATGCCATGTACCATCTGTTGAACATCGACATTTGATAACTTCAATCTTGGCGCCTTTTGTGAGTATCTCATGATGATGATTATACTTTTTAGGCTTCTACAGGAGACCCAAGCGAGGTGGCAAGTGGCACATAGGCGAGGAGCTGCTCGCTGAGGGAGATGTGTGTAGGCTGAAAGGATGCCTGGATAGAATGCTTCTTGAGCTGGATGGCATCGGAGGGAGTCCCCGCCAAAACCTCGGACTGGATGGCGCGTGATAGGTGGCGCACGCCGGAAGCATACGCTCTATCGGATGGCGCTAGATTGGACGTTAAGGAAAATGGCATACCCAAAGGGGGATAGCACTGGCACTGGAAGAGGATGCAGTAGGGAGGCTACGCGCTAAAGGTGGCGAGGGAAAGAAATACGCATCATCCGATGGCGCAGGGACCTGGCTACTAATAAATGGCACAGGACCGGATAGCGCCAACCGATACATCAGCAAGGGACGGTGCCTGGGAAAGATACAAATTCAAATTCGAATTCAAAAAGGGGTGTGGCAGGCGGGAAACTATAGGCTCGAGGCCCAAGGGGGGAAGCGGGGGAGGCCAAGCCAGGACTACACGGGGGGGCGAGGTGCCACGGAGGAGGGTGGAGGAAGAGGAGGGGGGGCAAGGCGGGGGAACGTGGAACGTCAGAGCCGTCAGGCCCATTAGCGAGAGGAGCTCGGCCAGCCACGGAGGGGCCGTACGAGACAGAGGGAAAGGTCCAAATGCAGGCGGCTGCGCCAAGGGGGCCACGCCCCCCGGGGGGAGGCTGACCATGAACGGAGGCCACACGGCACCGGACCAAACAGACGAGCGCCACCGGAGAAGACGCCAAGGGGCGGGCAATCACCAAATTGGGAGCTCCTCTCTCCTCACTCTCCAAATACTATATGTCAATATATATATATATATATATAAAGAGAGAGAGAGAGAGAATAAGGAAGGTGAGGTGCCATCTTATCGGTGGTGGCTACGTGTCACCCTTCCATGTTATTATCATGCACCGAAAAGTGTGCAAGTGCATGATGATAGCATGGGGGTGTCATATAGTGAGGTGGCACCTCACCTCCCTTATTTTATATATATGTATATATATATATATTTATTTCTTACGAGTTAAGGATTTCGGTCATCTTAATATATATATATAGTATGTATATATATATATATATATATATATATATATATATATATATATATAAAATATATATATATAATATATATATATAAAATATATATATATATATATAAAATATATATATATATATATATATATATATATATATATATATATATATATATATATATATATTGGCGGTGGCCCTGGGCGGCGCGCGCGCGCGTGGGGAAGGTCGCCAGGGTGTTGGAAAGGAGGGTGGCGGTTTTCGTTTAGGGTTTTCTCGATTTCTCCGCTCTTCTCTCACGCTCTCTATATATACATTATGTATATATATATCTATAGCTGGGTTGTTCTCGGGTTTGTACTGGAATGGTTAAGTCGGGGTGGGTCCTCAGTGGGCCGGGCTGCCACTGCTTGGGGAGCAGCTCGGTTGGCTGGGCTATTGTTTCCCATTCTATTTGTTCTTTTCTATTTCTTTCTCTTTTTCTTTATTCGTTTCTATATATTATAACTTAACTAATGTATATATCTATTTATATATACCATTATATGTATATATATATATTTTATATATATATATATATATATATATATATATATATATATATATAAATATATATAAATATATATATATATATATATATATATATATATATATATATATATATACACATATACATATGTATATATATTAATAAAAAAAAATGTACATATATTAATAAATTATAAATAGGATTACGAGTATATATATATATAAATATATATAGATATTTTTTTTATAGGTTCGCTGCCTCATGGATGTGTTCGACGCCTTCACTGTCAAACTCTGGTGGAAGTTGCGCTCACAAGACCTGCTCTGGACTCAATTCATGAGGATGAAATATTTTCCTCGCTGTCACCCATCTCAAGTTATTGCTCAATCAAACTCCACTCATATTTGGCGTCGGATATTGGCGGGTAGGGATCTTGATGAGAGATTTCAACTGATAAATGAGGAGGATGATGGGTTACGCTGGCGTCCTGCTACCCAATTCTCTGTCTCTTCGGCCTGGACAACCATTCGCCCTACTTTCCCAGTTGATAATCGGTTTAAGAACATATGGAGTTCGTGTATTCTATCTAAATGGTCAGTCTTGCTATGGCGTATTCTCCTTGACCGCCTACCTACAGATGATCACGTGCAGTGGATTGGGTTTTACCTTGCATCGGCTTGCCATTGCTGTTTAACTCCCCAAATGGAGTCCATTAATCATATATTTTTCGAAGGAGATTTGGCCAGGCATGCTTGGAACTCGTCCCAGTCACTGTTGCGGATCCGTGGTCGGGTATCTAGCCTTGAAGGGTGTTTATCTCTTTGGTGGAGGAGAAATAATCTACATCTCAAGCAAATCACTGTCGGGGCAATCTGTTGGGTGTTATGGAAAAATCGGAATAAATGGAGGTACGAACAATATAAATATAATGGTCGACAAATTTGCCATGAAGTTCAGCGACAAATCTCTAAAGCTACAATTGCTTGTGCCCATGGGAAGGTTGGGAAGATGAAGACGTAAACTTTTGTATAGGTCTTTTGGCCTAGTTTTGTACTTTTGGGACTTCTTCTATCAATAAAATTATCTGTTCCCTCAAAAAAAAAACAAAACAAAACAAAAAATATATATATATATATATATATAAGGAATATATATTTTTTGAAGGCATGCTCCCTTCTCCTCTTCTTCCGGCTCCTCACCCTACCCGTCTCCACCTCGCCCCTCCCTTCCTTTCCTTCCACCGCTTCCGAGCCGGCCGGCTGTTACCGGAGCAGCGTCCCAGCCCTCCCCCTCATTTTTTGTCCCTTCTCCCGTCCCCCGGCCAGAGGAAGCGATGGCGATCCCGTCATCCCTAACTACCCTGGCCGCGGCCACCGAGGCAGCCACCCTCCTGTCGCGATAGCACCCCCAGCCTCCTCTCCTTCCGTCCTGGATGCCCCACCACCTCGCCTGGATGGAAGACCAGCTGGCCTTGATCGGGCGCTGGTGGGTTCGAGCGCACCCGAACATCGTCCCTTCGCTGCCGTCTCCGCATTCGACCCCTCGGTCAGCTTCAGTTCCCGCCGTGCCCGCTGCTCGCCCCGCCTCTCCCGATCACCCTCCCTCGCTTTTGCTTCTTTCGTTTACTTTCCCACCTACCGGAGTGGGTGGCGTCGTAGGCCAGGTCGCCGCACACACGGCTCGAGGAGCCTCTCTCAGCCTCGGGATGGTCCCTCCTTTGATCGAGCCGCACGCGGTTGCATCCCCTCCAGCCACATAGGGCGGCATCACCGGCCCAGCGGTTTTTTTCGCCCGCTGCCTCGGTCCCAACGCCGATGCCTAGCACGAGGAGGGACACGTCAGCCACCCACCATCACTTTTCCAGCGGTGTGTTGACTCTTAGGCCAGACACTGGTCCCGAGTCCCCTCAGGAGGCTGCTCGGGCGTACCGTCCCTTCTTGTACTATTTCCTTCAAGCTCTTCAGAGGAGGTCACCGCGACACCTTCCAGCCTCCTCGAGCCCTCCCCCTCATCCGTCGTAGCTATCACCCCCGGCGGTCCAGTCGTTTCGTCCCCCCTAACTCGGCCGGTGTACCGTCGTCTCGCTCGTCCGAGGTATCTCAAGCCACCCCGTCACTTCCCTTGAGCGGCATGGAGCAACTCGGGCTTGGTGGTCCAACCCCTGAGGAGCCTACCCACTCTTCCCTCCCTCGGGCGCTACGCAGCTCAGACTCGACACCACCCATCCGACTACACCTGTTCACAGCGGACCCGATAGCTAGTCGCCACCTGGCTATTTTCAGGAGCAACCAGCGGACCGCACCTTTCCTCCGCCCTCGGGCGGCGTGCTGAGCCACGTGGCCGCTTCCAGTTCGGGTGTGCCAGAGCGGCTCGGTCTTCGATGCCTTACTCTAGTTGTCCCCTTGTGGGCGCCTACTTCGGGTGGCGGACGGCTACAATGCCTATTCTATCCTGCCCCCTCGGGTTCTATGCAGACCCATGTGACTACTGCTGGTCTTGTGGACCTACCCAGACCCCTAGGCGCACGTCCTTTCCCCTCCTCCAGTGTGGAGCGGCACAATCCAGGTGCTTCCCTCCCATTTGTGCCAGGTCGCACCCCAGCCTTTTGCGCCAGTCCTGGCGCGACCCAAGGTTTTCCTTGCTGGTCACCACCTAGTCTCACTTCAGCGCACCTCTTGGGTTGCGCCACTAACCTCCCTTTGGACAGCGAGCAGTGTAGATTCTGAGCTACTGGCCACTTAGCCCCTGTGTCTCTGGGCCGGCTCGACAGTGCGCCTGATACCGACTCGCTAGTGACAGCCACGGCTTGCGCCGCTCGTCCCTGTCAATGTGTGGCAGTGACTCCCGAGGAAGGCCTCTCCCACCCCCTCCTCGGGCGATCGAGTTCCCCCTTGCCACCTCTCTATCCTATTGCGTCGGCGCCGGCTTGCGCCCCTCCTCCCCAGCGTACCCCCTTGGCGCAAGCTGCGTCGATCGCGTCTTCTCTCTCTCTCACATCAGGTGTCAGCACCCCTCGCCCCTTGGCGCTTGTGACGTCCCATGCCAACCACCTTGGCTAGGCGTCAACGATTATTACTTCACCCCCTCCCCCCCGTTGCGCCCCTTGACGCTCGGGACGTCCCTGCCGCTCCCATTATTCCTTCTCCCGTTGGCAACACCTTCATTCTCGGGCGCCCCTTCCTCGAGGAGTAACGGACAACGAGCCTACCCCGGGACGCACTTTCATCTCCCCCAGCTGCAGAGCAAGGGTCGTTCCCGCCTGCTTCAGCGCTCGAACGCCCCATCTAAGATCCCCCCAGCTCCTCCTTCCGCCCATCGGACGTCTTCATTGGCAGCACAACCTCCCCAGCCCTGGCGCACCACGCTGGCTACCCTCCCTCCAACATACCCACATACCCCTCCCCTCCTTCGGACGGCCCCAGTTCCGCGATCCCCCTGGAGACACCTCTCACTCGACCATCACCGGCGTGGTGGCCACCTCTTACGCTGATGCCCTCCGTCCAGATAGTAGGAGGCACTCGACCCCCCCCCCAGTAGTCGAGATTCACCTTCCGGACGTCATTTTTTTGCCTCTTCCCGACGGCTACCCCATCTGTATCCCATTCGCTATCTGCCTATTCGCTAGGACGTTTGTCCTCAAATTCGGATCCGGATGCCCAAAAATCACCACAGCTGAGGAAGCCGTCGCCAGATGGGGCCTATCTGCAGCCTATCGGGTAGCTGTGCTTGATCCTAAGTGCATGTTCCTCCATATGTCATCCAACCAAGACTATGCATTAATCCGAGCGAAGGGCACTTCCAAAATCGGCACACAGACCGTCAAGATTGTCAAATGGTCCTCTAACTTGAACCCCAAAGTTGATTCGACCATTATATCCACATGGATCACCCTCTCCAACCTCCTCCTTGTTTGCTTCCCTGCAGCTGCCCTCAAATGGATAGCCAGCTCCTTTGGGACACTTGTAGCTATAGCAGAAGAAACCCGTAACCCCTCCAAATACAACTACGCGAAGATATGCGTAGAGTTAGACCTCGCGAATGACCCCCCAACATGATAGAGATCGAGCTCAGAAATCAAACACACCGCCAACCACTAGTTTACGAAAACAGCATCATCTTCTGCAAACACTGTTAGATGAGCGGGCATTCCATGCAACACTGCTTCCGTTTCCACCCGGAACTAAAAAAGCCCAACCATCGTAACCCGCATGCTACGGTCGCTCAATGTGTCCCGGACACGGCCAAACAGACTTTACCTCCCAATCCTTTCCAACAGATCGGCGGCCCAACTTTGCAGCCCAGCCCCCGGCCAACCGTCTTGACCAGCAAAGCTATCGTCCCATTCTATCCTCCCGCTATCCCGCTCAACAATTCCTTTCTTCTTCTAACCAGCGGTGACAATACCCTAATTAATGACAGTGATCCTTCATCGTCCGAACAGGTCGGAGACGCCCAACCGGGTCCTAACAAGAACGGCTTTTATGCCGAACGGAACAACCCCCCTCTCATACATCTCCCTGAAGTCGTCATCGCTCCCTCCGAGCCACACACATCCACCACCTCTTTTTGAGTAGACCCCTACCCAACCCCTCTGACCACCTGCCGCCCTCATCGACCAGTTGAGACTCAGACGGAGAGCGGCCCTGAGCCGGATGTAGATCCCCGGATCCTCGACACTCTCTCAATCAATCTTACATCCGAGCCGACTATCCACTCGTCTAAAACGGTGTCTCCCAAACCCCCTATCCCTCCAACAGTGAACTTCCAACCCAATTTCGGTCTCATTCTTACTGGCAGGTTCTGGCAAGCCAAGGAAGCGTGTTTTTTGGACCGTGACAATCCCTTAAGCGCCCTAGAAGAAGATGATGATGACTCGACTTCCTCCCTGACAGATGTCAACGTCAACAGCGAACCCGGCCTCAATGCCAATGGTATCAACGGGGCCATTATTACCCCGACCAAAAAAACATCCTCAAGAAAGATCATAAATAAACCAAAGCAGCAGATAGCAATGACAACCAGGTCCTCCATGAAGCTCAATCACCTCCCCCTCACTAACTCATCCAATATTTAACATCATCTCCTGGAACGTGAGAGGGCTTGGCAGCAAACCGACGCTGAATAGAATCCTCAGCCTCAAAAAAACCAATCGCATAGACCTCCTTATCATTATTGAACCAAAAATTCCCCAAAGAAGAATCAAAACCACCCAGCTCAAGCTTGGATTCCCTTACGCCATCACTAGTTGTAACGACATCTGGATCTTCTAGCCCCAGACTTCAAATTTGGCACCATCAAAGACTCACCTCAGGCCCTCTCCTTTTGGGTCAAACATCCGGACCTCAAGTCCAGGTCCATCCTTTTCGCTGTTCACGGCAGTTGTGATATCCCCGAGCGTAGATTGCTTTGGAAAGAACTGCTGGAAGCTGCCTCACCAAACTAAGACATCCCATGGCTCTGCATTAGAGATTTCAACACAGTGACATACAGAGAGGACAAATCTGGTGGTCGCCCGCCTCTCCAGCCTCCGATGGACGACTTCAACAACTTTATCTTTTATGGACACTTAACCCTCATCCCCTACCACGGCAATGCATTCACCTGGTACAACATACAGGAACGACATCGTCGGCAGTACTTTCGTTTGGATCAGGCGTTGATCAACGACAGTTGGTCTAACATGGGTCTCATCACCAACCTCTCTCACCTAAATTCAACCGAATCAGACCACTCCCCCCTTCTCATCACGTTCGTTAACAACCACTCCAGCACTATAAAAGCATTCCGTTTCCTCGACTTCTGGCGTCACCATCCGTAATTCCAGAACGTTGTTGCCTAAGTGTGGAATTCGGTATCGACAATTAACCCCCTCATCCAGATGACAGCCAAACTGAAAGCTACTCGCTCGACTTTAACGTCATAGAGCAAAACGGCTTTTAGAGACATATTCCAAGCCATTAAGGAGGCGAAGGACGACGTTAACCGTGCCGAGGCAGTGTTTATCAACGACCGGTCTCCGGCTGCCCGCGTCTCGCTCCATCTCACCAGGAAACGGAATTCTGGAGGCAAAAAGCCAGATTGTCATAGGATATTGACGGTGACCGAAACACCAAGTTCTTTCATGCGTGCGTCAAAGGACGCAGAAATAAATTAAAACTTTACCGGATTTACGACGACAGAGGCACCCTCGTGGTCAACCAGAAAGGTATTCAGGCTACGGCAGAGAACTTCTACTCTAACCTTTTCTCTAAAGAGCCGGTCTTTAAAGATGATGCACTCATGTCCGTCATCCCATCTCTCATCAGCGACAGCGATAATGAGACCTTGGTGGCTACGCCTACGGAAGAGGAGGTCAAGGCAGCTGTCTGGTCCATTAATGAACACAACGCCCTGGGGCCAGACGGGTTCAACGGCATCTTTTTTAGAGCTTGCTGGGACATACTAAAATCAGACTTATTGGAGGCCACGATTGCCTTCTTCTAAGGAGCCAGATATCCCAATCTCATTTCTTGTGCCAACATCATTCTCATCCCCAAAAAAGACAACCCGAAAACCTTCAGAGACTTCTGCCCTATCAGCCTTTGCACCTTCACCAACAAGATCATTTCCAAGATCGCTGCCAACTGGATGTCCAATTTCCTTCCCAAGATCATCTCCGAAGAGCAAAGCAGATTTGTCCAAGGCCAGAACATCACAGACAACATTCTTCTCGCTCAGGCGATGATCATATGTATGAAATTCTCGTCCAGAGAAGGGAACGTTGCTATCAAATTAGACATGGAGAAGTCTTATGATCGCCTGGACTGGCAATTCATGATCTGGGTCTTCAGGACTTTCAGATTCTCCGAACAATGTTTCGATATCATCATCAGATCCATTAACAACGCATGGTTCTCCACCGTCATCAATGGCCAGACAGTTGGGTTCTTTCGATCTACTCGTGTGGTGAGGCAGGGAGACCCACTCTCTTCCACCATTTTCATCATCCCGGCAGAAGCTCTCAGTAGAAGCCTCAATAGCATGCCTACGATTTCCGATTTCTACCACTTCCACACCACAACCGGCTGCCCTCTCATCATTCATCTGGCGTACGGTGTCGACATTCTTATCTTTTCCTCTGGAGACATCGGTTCAATCGAGGTGGTGCGTACCACGATTAAGAGATACACCAGATGCTCCGGACAGCGAGTCAATTGCAACAAGAGCGTTGTCTACACTCATCACAAAACGGATAGAATCCGCTCAGCTCTGCTCTCCAACATCACCTCGTACGACACGGCCTACCCGCCTTTCCTCCACTTGGGTTGCCCGCTGTTGTATGGTAAGGCTAACTCTGGCATTTATAACCACCTTGTTGACAAGATCAGGAAACTTATTGCGAGATGGCACAATGCCACACTATCCCCCGGGGGCAAGATGATCCTCATCAAACACGTACTTTCGTCCATCCCGTTGTACACCCTAGCCGCCAGATCCCCCTAAGAAAGTCCTTCTCTCCCTAGAATCCCTCATTGCCAAGTTCTTCTGGGGTCACAGCGATGGCAAGGACAAATACCACTGGGCCAGTTGGGATACCATGGCCAAACCCACATAAGACAGAGGTCTGGGATTTAACAGGCTTGTACACATAGTGGACGCCTGTTCCATGAAGCTGTGGTGGAAATTGTGCACGGAGAACTCGTTATGGATGATATTTATGAGAGCCAGATACTCCAGAGTCATCCATCTGACGGAGGCGGTGTCCAACAACAGATCCTCGGCGTCGTGGCGTCACATTATTCGGGGTCGTAACCTAGCTGAACCCTTAATCCGTCTCCAGTTGGGCAACGGACGATCATTAACCTGTATGGAACGGTGGCTTGGAGTGGACACCATCCATCCCAACGCTACAACGTCGCGGGGGTGCACTATTAGGGATCTTTGGGGAGTGTCAGGGACTGGCTTGGTCCACGGCGGCCGACGCACTTCTTGCAACCAATCTACGGATCACAGACACACTCGACAAGTGGAGATGGTCCTTCAACCCGAGTGGGGATTTTATGCTGGTTTTTGCAAGAATGGTGGTCCGGGGCAGCATCGTGCCGATCACCTTGTGTTCAAAGTTTTGGCAGTCTTGCATCCCCACTAAGTGGTCCATCCTCATCTGGAGTACGATTCAGCGGAAGCTACCGACGGACGACCACACCAAATCAATCGGATTCAGCCTTGCATCCAGATGTCATTGCTACATTGAGCCCACTTCAGAATCTATAGAGCATGTCCTTTTCTACGGTGAATTGGCGACACAAATTTAGCTCAACTTTCACAATAGACATAGTCTCGTCCCCCCGACTGGAGGCTTCAACGATCTCCTGACCAGCTGGAGTCGCTCCCACGGACATCAGATCATCGTAGCCGCTGGTATCTGGGTTTTATGGAAGAACATGAACAAATTCAGATATGAAGGCCGCCAACTCCCTCAGCCGCTTTTGCTCAGAGAGGTCATCAAACAAATTCTCAAAGCCAGGAGGAAATGCTCTCACACCTCTAACACTTTTTGGGAGGCCCTTGCTTATGCCATCCCCCAGTTTCCTCACGCCTCCCCTTTTCGGAGGTCATGAAGAGTCGGTCCCCTTTTGTGCGCGTCTCGCGCGTTTGGTTTTGTTTTGCTCTTTTCGAGTGTAGCGCGCTTACTTGTATAGGCTTTCGGCATTTTGCCCTATTTCTTCAATAAAGTTTTGGTTTATATATATATATTTATATATATATATATATATATATATATATATAACTAAAATAATACTTATTAAATTTTTAAATAGACTTTGGGCATAGAAAAATAGCAAACAATTTAGGGAAATTATCCCAAAAAATAGAAATTATTTTAGGATAATTATAACACCATGGAGAAGTTTTAATCATAGTAAATCCTAGAAGTTTGGTTCAAATTTATTTTATTAAAAAATAAATTTGATAAATTCTACAAAAAAAATTTCTATAATTATGAAATAAATCCATTTTAATCCAAATTAGATTCATACTAAATTAGGGCCTAACATTACTAGATTCAACCTACTTGGGATTTTTTGGCCTTATTAGTTTAGCCTAACAACCAAAAAGTCTAGTGGAACGTTGTCCAAACTCTTTCAAATGCTACTTTATCTCATTTTATTAGTCTAATATGGTATTGAATTGAAATTTTTTGGGAGTGGGTGTTAGAATCGACCCACCTTAAAAGTATTTTATCATCATAATTACGAAAAAACCTATAATTTGAAATTGATTAACACCTCAAATGTTTGAGTTTCTATTCCTTGAGTTATCAATTCATCCTATGCATAACTAATTAATAGGCCAGCATCATCTAATGACTTATCATTGAATACTAATGTGAATCATCAAATTATCGTCCAAACCATATGTTATTCCTTACAATACGTATATAGTCTATCCCTACTTATTTATTAACCTTTAGTAGGACTTGATTCTAAAACCTCAACTGTAAATACAATCATGTACTCTATGATCTTGACAATCCCTATATCCTTAGGCTTAGTAATGTCCTTTCCTTATCATACATCACGGGGTCCTATTTATTATGTTCTACTTCTTTCTAAAAAAAAATTCAATCCATAATCTTTAAGCAACTAATCACCTAAAAAAAATTAGAACCCATCAACTCGTTTACCTCATTGTCATTACATAACCATTAATCCTCAATAAGGCCGTATCTACAAATCTATCATAAATGAATCATGCCTTAACTCCTCCAATAATTTATTTATCTTACTTTTTCTCAATTCCAATAATAAATTAACTGATTCTTCAAATATATATATTTCTCGTAGTCCTTTATTCTTATATATTATTTTTCCAACTTTCTTTGTGTGTTCCAACTTAAATTACCAATGAATACTTCTAGCCAAGATCTAATAGTTTTAACCTCTAACATAATTTTCCTCAATCCACTTTAGTTCTTAAATTTTGTATATAAACATCTAGTCCTTAATCTTTTATATAACAAAATGTCTATAAGCATGCATAACTACACTTAAATTCATATTCATAGTATTTACTTTTATTGATATTTTCTTAGGTAGTGGTTTATCTTATTGATCATTATTGCTATATAAGTTACCTATTTGATTACTAGAGATTCTTAAATCTAACTAACCATAATTAGCTTTGATAAACTTAAGTGTAGCTAAGGGCAATAAAGGCTTACCTTAATATAGTATTTACTATAGGCATACCCTGAATTATCATACCCTCTATATAGATATGCATCATAATTATACGACAACTTTATTCATGTCACACCCTAGTCCCAAAATATGCGGGACTGACCACGTGACATAGGCCAGCTACGTATTCAACCAGACTCTAGTCCAACTAGAATACGTATAAGCTGTTCGAAATGGTGTGACTATCACTACATCAACTATATATCTCAATCCATATAACATAAACATAAGAAAGGAAAATATGAATACTAGTCTACAGCCCAATAATCATACTCACCCGAGTAGACTCGAAAAGAATAATGAGTCTATAAATACTACGCAATCGAACAGATATATAATAGCATAAGATGAAACTTCAAAGAGTCTATACCTGAAATGAAATGAACACGAGCAACAATCCAGCAAGGCGCTCTACAAAACCTACTCATCCAATCTGGAAAAAAACTAGGTCCTCAGAGGGACTTAGCAAGATACATAATATGCATGCCTCTATGAAGTACAGTAAATATCATGTGAGGGTAGTAACATGTGATCCAGATGCTAGACACGTGATCAAGGTAGTACATAGGTGATCAAATGACACTAAAAGTAGGCAAACCATCTACTCTGTGTGATATGCAATTGAGGACAACTTTCGACGCGAGGGCTTTCCAAATATAAAATCCGTAGCTCCAGTATAGAGACTCCCGGGATGCAAGATCGTAGCTCCTGTATAGTGACTCCCGATAAATATAGTCGTAGCTCCGGTATAGAGACTCTCGATAAATTTAGTCATAGCTCCAGTATAGAGACTCTGTCACGACCCTCACCCAGTGTAGGGGCACGAGAAGTGGGTACGTCCAGCCTATGCCACAGTATAGATGGTAGAACGTTGTTCTAGATTACAGTCACAACTAATACTATATGATATAATCTCTAAACGGAGGTGTCACGATCCGCACCCACTGTAAGGGCACGAGAACGTAACAACGCCCAGCCTACGCCGCAGTGTCGACGGTAGAACGCTGTCCTAGGTCACAACATCAAACAATATAAGGTACCTGAACATTATATACACTCCGAATGGAGGTGACATAACATAACAGTCTCAATCACATCTAAGGCAGATACAGCATAGTAAAGGTAGATAGAGAGATCAAAACCACAATATAATACAAATGAGAGAGAGAATCTAAGTGTCTAAGATAACAACTCAAGAACATCCAGCTCAATACAATTCTCTAAATATATACAACATCTCAGAAGAACAACTGAAAGTCAAATAACAATGCTGAAAGAAAAGCTAAAGCCTAGCTATCTAGCCTAGACTATGGGAGTAGCATCCTGTACTGCAGCTGGGTCCTCCATAGGAACCAGGTCGCAGGTGTCGTCTAAGCCTGCTCCATAATAGGTGGTACATAGGGCCTCATCCTCATCCTCTGTAATATTTTCAACAGATCCAGTCAGGACAGGAGCGAGCACAGTACACCTCAACAGATCATAGCAGATTAGAAAATATAATCATGCAGTAAAGTAAGATACATGAACTAAATAAATATAATATGTAAACAGAGCGAGAACTGTAATAGAAATATCTACTATACATAGAGAACTAACAGTGACTAGTGAGTCAGAGTAAAATATAAACATGTGAATGGCATAGGAGATTCATGACTACAGCTAAGAGAGTGATTCATGACTACAGCTACTTGGATAATATTTACATGCCTATTTCTACTTCTCCATCCCCAATCAATACACAAGGATCTGTTCAAGTTATGTTAAGATTCGTAAAACTTCACATGGCTCATAAAATGAGTGATACGTGAAGGTAATTCATGATGGCTCTGTGAACATGAGAGTACATGTGTCACAAGCGATTCGTGAATCAGAGGAAGCATAGAGATACGTGATGATTCGTGAAACGCACAAAACATGCAGTATCCGATGCTCCCGAGGGGGATAACATCTCATGAAAAGATCCATATAGTACCAATCCGTGTGACCAACGTGACAGAATCAAGTAAAGTAATTTAAAGCAGGAGAATAATTCTAAACAGGATATGAAATGATCAGAGAATGTACTCGCCTGATAACCTGAACAGCTGATAAGTATAGGGGTCCAACTGAAGCCACATAGTCCTATTTAAAGTAACACAGGTTATAAGGTGTTCAAGTTGTAATAAATAAATCTCTACAAGCAATCTATATTTTCCTAGGTTCTTCTAAGTCAAAACAACTCTAGGTCAATTCCGGTCAATAATCTAGTCAAACTAGGTCAAGTGTTGACTTACAGTTGACTTTGGGTCAACTGTTCAACTCTGGTCAAACAGGGTCAATTCTAGTCTAATTATTAAAGATATAAAGTGTACTTCGTTATTCGTACGTCGAAACTTACGACACGCAAATCGAGATGAGATGATCAACGGTAAAGTTGATAATCTTATTATAGTGATCCACGTGTCCGTCTTGCCAATTTCAGCGATATGAGATCACTGAAATTGACTGATCTCAGTTCCGTTGTACTAATCCTGAAATACGAATATTATAAGAATTAATTATTAATTAATTATAAAAAGGTTAAACTCAGAGAAATTATCAACAAATATTGTCGGACGATGAAATAAACATCGCCAACGTGTCCAGAATGGTCAAATTAGCTAGGATAGACTACCCATCGGTCCAATTTAGACACAAGGGCAAAAAGGTAATTTTGGGTCAAAATGGTATCCGTGTCGGAGCCGTTTTGCACCGAAATACGTGCAAGAAAATAAGTCTATAAAATATAACAAATTATATGTCCACGAAACCAGAATAACGATATGAACCCAACGGTATCTCCAGAATTGGATTTCGTTGACCCGATCTCAATTTGGTCCGTTGACCAGAACTTGAAATTCTGGTTTGCACGGAAATGCGTGTCGGAGCCAATGTTCTCAAAACTCAGCAAACTACATGTCAACGAGTCCAAAATGACGATACGAACTCAACGGTATATCCGAAATTGGATTCCGATGAGCCGATCTCAAAATGACCCGTTGACCCGGATATTGGTATCTGACTTGCACCGAAATGTGTGCCGGATCCAATGTCCACCAAAACCTAGCAAATTATATGTTAACGAGTCCAGAATGACGATATGAACTCAACGGTATATCCGAAATTGGATTCCGAAGAGCCGGTGTCAAAAAGTTCCGTTGACCCTGACTGTGGGACCCACTTTGCATCGAAAAATATGTCAGGGCCCACGTCCTCCAAATCTAACAAATTTTATATGAAAACATGCCAGAACGATGCCACGAGTCTACTGGTGGTGTCAGAAATGAAATCTGGAGTCCCGTGTTGAAAAATAGAATTTTACAAGTTGGAAATTACGAATTCGGACGGCCAACTTTGACGTCGAATTCAACCAATCAAACAAGCTCACAATGAAACAAAACTGGAGGGGTAGCAAGAGGGTTATACCAGCTTCTCATAGGAACTGGTAGCATGCCAAATGGAGCTACGGTGGAGGAGGTACAAGCTGACGAAGTTGACCCCGCAAAACTGTCCAAAATTAATACAATTTAAACGGTCAACTTGGTGGCCGGTTTTGATCTATCAAACGATAAAATCAACGGATGAAAATTGACTGGGGTGAAGGTGGATATACCGAGATTGTGACAGAGCAAAGAAATTGCCGATCCAACGGTCGAATTTCTCGAAAATCGTGTACGAAGATTCTGCGACGGGGCGCCAAAACGGACTTGATTTCGCGCGCGTCACGACGGAACTTCGTGCGAAATGCACGAATCGCCTCGACGGCGCGTCCTGGAGGACGGTGGCCGCCATGGGAGTGTTCTCCGGGGTTGGGCACACCCGTGTGGGGGTCGGCCATGCCGGTGTGCGGCCGGCGGCGGCGCTGCATCGCCCGTGTACGTGCGGCCTGAGGTTCCCGGCATGCTGCTGCCCACCGCTGCGTGCGGGGCTGCATGCAGGCTGCACACGGGGCTGTGCGGCGGAGGTACGATGAGGGACGACATGGCCACGGCGAGATGGAGGTGGTGGTGTTGGCTAAGGTGTTGGTCGGTGGAATGGAGTGGAAAGATGATGTTGATGGAGGAAGGATGAGTGAAGAAAGAGGAGGAGGAGATGAGCTCGGCCGACGGCCTAGGTGGGTGGCCGACTTGGCCACGACGGGGCTCCGTCCAGTGGGAGGTCGGGATAGCTGAGTGTAGTAGTGGTGGGGATTGTTTGTTGTAGTTGCTGTTGGTGAAATTTAAGAAAGGGAGAGAGAGAATAATAATTGGTTATTAAATGAGAGAAGAAAAGAGAGAGAAAAAGTAAAATCTTGGGGTTAGGGCCGGCTAAATGAGAGGGTGGAGGAAAATTAAATGTAGGGATTTTAATGGTTAGGGTTAAATGGGATAATCCAAAGGCTAGGATTGAGTATAGGAAATTAGGTCATTCCTATAGGGATTAAAATTAATAGAATTTTCCAATAAATATTAAAAATAGGTAAAATGAGTATTTAGTATTTTTAAGGGTAATGAGGCTGAGGGTGATGGTGATAGAGAGTAACATGGAGCTGGGGCTGGGTTCAGTCAAACCGGGTTGGATCAAAACTGGACATTGCGAAATAATCGAATAAAAATAGGTGTTGATGATCATGGGTCAATAAGTAGCACATGGGGATTCTAATAAATGGGACACAAGAGTCGTACGAGTAGTAGGCTCACTGTGGGCCATGTCCATAATTGGGAATGACAGGTTTTGGTCGACAGGGTACCCACAAATCGAGTTGAAAAATGAATGTGACATCGTGGGGTGAAATAAAATCGGGTCACGTGTCAGAAAAGTTGTGTGAAGCAAATGGACCACAAAATGGTGTGTCTGAGTGGGACACGAAGGTCATGGGTGAAGAGCGTCTCGAGTAGATCATGGATGATAAGTTGGTTTCAAGAGAAAGACTAGTCTTGCGCTCCCAAATTAAAAGTCAGGGTAACGTGCTAATAATGATTGTTTCACCTAACAAAAATACCTAAAATCAGCTTTTGAAAATAAAACTTGAAAGAGTACAAATATTCTGGAAAGTATTGCCATGGAAGTCTGATCTGAAGGCGATCACTTTGTTCCTTGGACCAAACGATGATGATGAAGATCACTGCTAGAAGATGAACAGTTGGAAGAACTAAGTCACCAGAAAGGTATCGACGTACTTAGGCACTGATGGCGAGGTCGAATGCTTTCCTGCTTTGCTTCACTCTGTTCTGGAAGAAAGGTTGAAGAAGAATGCCCCGAAAAATTAAAGTCTCTGGGCTCTGATCTCTATGTATTCTCCCCTGTCTCTCTGTGCATGATGATTTTGATGTGTAAAATAAGTCTATTTATAGACATGACTCCTTGGGCGTAAAAAGCAACACATTTGAGTTTTTGCACTGGCAACTGTCACCCACGATGGAAGTTACCCTCTACATACGTTGACACGTGTCCCATTATATCAACAAAAACAGGAAGCACGTACACACATTCTTCAATAAGTGTGGCATGAAAGCCACGTGGACAAACCACGTTCTCATGTAGCCAGAAATAATCGGGCGTAAAAATGACCCGAAACATATACTGAGCGTAAAGTGGCAAATTGGCGTAAAAATAGCCCAAATAAACTTCCCAGCATAAAGTGGCGAAAATAGCCTTGAGCGTAAAGTAGCTCAAATAGACTTTACACTCACAATAGTTTTGAGCGTAAAAACTCACATAACTATCGTGCGTAAAAAGTAGTAATTTCATTGAGCGTAAAGTGGCCTGTTTTGCACTAAACAACAATATCGATTTCTGTGAAAATCAAATCTCTTCGAATTCTACGTTTATGCGCTGTCAACAAATCATTATGTCAGATGCATTAAATGCATGATCTGACAGCCTATTTTCATCGTAAAGCAGCTAGCGTAAAGGGTAGCCAGCGTACAGAGTAGCTAGCGTAAAGGATAGCCAGCGTTCAGAGTAGCTAGCGTAAAACTTAATACAAAATAACCCTGGCATAAAGTAGCCTGGTTGAGCGTAGAGCTTTCTTTCTTTGACTTGATTTATGAGGTACTTTTTACGCTCCTACAAGACCCCCTTCAAAGTTTTCGGAATTTGAAACATACTTCAAGAATTTCGAAATACTTTGAACATGAAAAATGGTGCCGGTCAATACTCAACCGTCATAATGAATTTTCTCTTGAAAACATTCGAACGCCTTTTCATCTCCCCGAGTTGCATTAATAATGATCAATTTCCTATAAGGAATATGAAGAGTTGATTTGATTGTATATATATGGAGAAGTTCTTCATTCTTACTTTTCATTCTCATACTGTCATGGCATCAAAGAAAGAGACGAACAAAAAAAAGGCTCCAAGCTCTAGGATTGACACAGAGACGGAGATCGAGCGAGCACGTAACTTTGTAGAGTGCTTTGGACTGACTCCAGCGATCTTCGGTCGTATAAATGGTGGTCTCTCAACTGTGTACGAAGGATCAGGTGATGCAGAAGCATTCCTCAATCTGATCCATCATTCCGGGATCCATAACATGCACGAATTAGGTGCCTCCCTTCGTCAGCCCAACGAAGGAGAGAAGAAATAGTAATGTTTTATGTAGAAGTGTCTTGACACTTCAACTTATCTGTAGGGGCCTACCCCCCCTTCTTTTTTATAAAAATAAAAATCTTAGTATTGATTTCATCTTTATTCGTATAGTGCATTGGTATGTAGAATTGTTCCACGCCTTTTTTGACTGTATCTATGGTTGTTCATTCCCAAGAGAAACAAACCAACACGTGGCAACTGTTCTGTGGTCACGAGCGCCTTTTATTAGGATCTTTCCCGAAATAAACTCACGCCAACCGTTTCTTCGACCCTTTATAAATAGCTGAGTTAAAGAATGTTTTATGCATTCTCATTCTCATTCTCATTCTTTTTCTCCGAAAATAGCTATTTGCAAGATTTCATTCTCCAACAAGAGATTGATAATGACGATGCTTTCCGATGTCGTTCCTCTGTACGCTCGGTCATCAGACGTTGATTCAACCACTCTTAAAGCCAAACCATCTTACCTTGATGGTAAGTTTTATTCATAAAACAATTGTCTTCCTTTGAGCTTTTTGTTGAAAATAGATGTCTATCTTTAATAGATAAGGCACGCCTACTAAAAATGAGCGCAAATCTTTGATAGATATGGAGCGCATAAAACACAGGTGTAAAGCCTTTTAGATAAGATGCACATGAAACACGGGCGTAAAAAAAGCCTTGTTGAATAAGGTGCACAAGCAACACTGGCGTAAAGCCTTGTAGATAAGATGCACATGAATCACGGGTGTAAAAATGCCTTATTGAATAAGGTGCATAAGCAACACTCTTTAATTGGCCAGTATGTGGCTGATGATACTTCTGTTGAAAAATTTTCTCTGTTGTTTTCTGCAGAAGCTTGGCTGAAGAACTTTTCCAGAACCGGTATTGGCGACTTGGATGCTGTGAGGAGCATTATTCTGACATCAACATCAGGGAGCTCATGCGCTTTTGACGCGCAGATCAAACAACTCAAAACTTTTTGGGGGATAAAAGGGTCTTCCTCAGATGGTAGGAAGAGCCTTTATACACGGAAAGTTGGATGGTGGAGTCAACTCTATCCCGAGAAATTGGATAGTAGAGTTCCTTTCATGGCAGGACTAGGAATCGTATCCCAATGCTGGATACATTTCTATCTCTTCTGAAGGGCCGCCATTTCTCCACCAATTGTATTGGCAGCAACGCATCTTCGAGCTGCCATACTCTGGGATTCTCCTCTCGTCTGAGAGAGAGGACCAGAGTTAATTCCTACTGTTCTGGTCACCATTGAGGCTCAGACAGCAAGGAATTGACACCAACAACGAATCCGATGAAGAGGATCCAAAGAAGAAATAGATCTCGATTAGGTCATCGTTGTTGTATAGAATAAATATCCAAGATGTAATAGATTTCCATTATGATTTGTAAGAAAGTCTAAGAAATGTAATAGACTTTTATGATATGAGAATGGAAATGACAAGTCTTCTAAACTCAATAATTTGTATCTTAACCAGAGGTAATATAGACATGAATAAAATCTTGTTTTCTTTTTTCAGAATATACAATACTATCAGCGGTAATATGGACATGACAGCATGTAAGAACTCAAAGAAAAGTAGATTAATATATATTCAGAGGTCAAATGGACGTGATAGATAACGAAATACAAGCAAATTTAATATTTATTCAGAGGTCATGAGAACATGATAAATAATAAATCCAACTTTTTATACCAACTGGTAAGATAGAAGATTAAAATTTTCTCTCAAAGGAGATGAGTAATCAGCTTATCCAAACATTGGTAGCTGGAGAAATAAGAAGACAGGTGTCATAGAGAATACACGCCAATATTGATAAAAGAATGGATGAACCAACGTATCTTTCGGGAAACGAAAAGTCGATTCAATTCCACAAAATGGATGAATCTGATGTAACGAATGGATAGGTCTTTTCGGGAATGAAAAGTTGTTTCAATTTCCAAGACCGGTTCGTTAATAGATCTCTCCTATAAATAGGTGAGAACTCTTTGTAACATTTCATTCTTTATTTCCATTCCTCTATCAAAAATGTCTTCCAAGGACGTGCAGCAAAAGAATGAAGTCTCCATGAAAGTTGAGGACGTCATCGAGACGCGCCCCATTGAGTCAATTGTGTCAGACCCAACCAAAATAGGCGAAGGCTCTTCTACGCCCAAGCCACCACAAGACATCCTCGCTTTCTTAGTAGAGCCAGGAAAAACTCCTGAGGAAGAAACACTGAGGATGGCTGCCTACAAGTTCTTTGTGAACTCAAGCAATGATGCCTTTGATGCATTGGCCGACTATGTATTTAATAAGGAAGGCAGTGGTCCTCGTCCTTAATCCTTTATTCTGAACGAAAATAATAATAAAGGAGATTTTATTTTCATTCTGTCTTCTTCTTTTTTTATATACATAGTACTTCTTAAGAAATTTACCATTGATCGGCATCATGAGTAGATCTCCATTAGGCTTGGATAACCGATAGGCGCCATTGGAAAACACAGTCTCAATCACATAAAAGCCTTCCCATTTTGCTTGAAATTTCCCTTTGCTTTTGTGAGTCATCACCATCGGTCTTCGAACAGCCAATACCAGCTCGCCAACCTTGAATACCCTCTCTTTAACTTTACGATTGAAAGTTCGAGATATACGGGCTTGATATAGCTCAATATGTTGTTGTGCTTGAAGACACTTTTCATCCAATCCTTCAAGTTCTTGGAGTCGTAAGCGATCATTATTCTCTATAGTAAGCTCATTAGCAATGGCTATTCGAAGAGATGGAATCTGAATTTCCAATGGAATGACAGCCTCACATCCATAAACTAATGAAAATGGTGTAAAACCAGTAGGAGTTCGGACCGTTGTTCGATAAGCCCATAAACATTCTCCAAGTTTCTCATTCCAATCACGTTTATTAGAAGAGACAAACTTTTTGAGAAGTTTGATGATCATTTTGTTGAAAGCTTCGGCTAAACCATTAACAGCTGTATTATAAGCCGTAGAAGTCAGATTTTGAATTTGATTCTTATCACAGAATCGATAAAATGCCTGACTGGCAAATTGTGGTCCATTGTCATGAATTATCCGTCGAGGAATCCCGAAACGATAAATGACATGGTGCTTGATGAAGCCGATTGCTTCTGCCGACTTAGAAAAGTAATCAGTTATAGCCAATATAAACCGATGTCCTTTAACAGAAGGAGGGTTAATCGGACCGATGATATCCATACCCCAAGCTTCGAAGGGCCAAGAAGCTGCTGTAGGATGTAGAAATTCAGAAGGTTGGTGAATAAAGTCAGCATGAATCTGATATGCTTTACACCTTTTGGCATAATCCACAGCATCTGCTATCATGGAAGGCCAATAATACCCCATTCTTCGAATACGATCTTGTAATTTTGGACCTGGTTGATGAGCACCACAGACACCATCATGAGCCTCACGGAGTGTCTGTTTAGCTTTATTTTCTGAAAGACAGCGCAGTAAGAGTCCATCGTATGAACGACGATATAACATATGTAAAGATGAATCATAATAGAATCGAAATGATCGTCTCTTAATTGATGCAGCTTCTTTTGGATCTTCAGGTAAAATCCCATGAACCGCATAATCAATAAATGGACTTCTCCAATCCCTCTGCTGGGAGCTTGACTCTGTAGTATAACTCTGTTCAATACACAAATTATTCTTGACACAGAATAAGTCTCGATCCAATAAAGTAATTTTATTTTGTCTTCGGATTGGAACAGCCAAGTCTGCAGCTAGGCTAGCAAGAGCATCAGCCTCCATATTCTGAGAACGTGGTACGAATTCAATGAAGAATCATTTGAATGAAAGGACCAATTCGACTACCACTTGATGATAAGGGATGAGATCAGGATTTCTGACTTCATAAGTCCCTCTAACCTGATTAACAATCAGTTGAGAATCTCCATAAGCTTCCAGGAATTCAATGTCCAATTGTTTTGCGACTTGAAGACCATTCAGTAAAGCAATATTATATTCTGCTACATTATTAGAGCACGGCTCATTGAGAGAATAGGCACGGTATATGACCATTTTGTCAGGAGAAACCAAGACGATTCCTACCCCAGAGACAATATTACCTTTAGGTCCAATCCGTGATGCTCCATCAAAATATAATTGTGAGATATTATTCTTCGAAGTCATATTGCAAACCACGACTTCATTTGGAATGTCTTCATATAGCTTTGATGTTTCAGGTATAGGGTGAGCAGCTAAGAAATCAGCTAATGCTTGACCCTTCACTGATTTTTGAGGTATATAAACCATGTCATAAGGAGTGAGCAACATCGCCCAGGTAGCTAACCTAGAGTTAAGAGTGCTCGGTTTTCTCATCAATACCCGAATGGGATTTATTCTGGAGATGACATGAATAGTCTGTCCTGTCATATAATATCTTGTCTTTTGTACAGCAAAAACCAAAGCCAGACATTCCTTTTCGTTCAGCTCCAACCATTATTCTGTTAATATAATAAATTGTTTATTCATGCCCCATATCACTTTTTTGTGTAAGAAGAGCACCAAGTGAATGATCGAAGGCTTGAACATATAGTAAAAATGGTCTTCCTACCACTGGAGGTACCAGAACAGGTGGATTTGTAAGGTATTGCTTGATATCATTGAAGGCTTTCTGACATGCTTCATCCCAAACAAATGATACACCCTTCTTTAATAGACGGAAGAAAGGTTGGCATCTCCCAAAGAGATTGGATATAAATCTCCTGATATACGCAATGCGACCTTGGAAGCCACAGAGTTCTTTTCAATTGCGTGGAGGATGCATTTCAAGAATTGCTTTAACCTTATCAGGATCAACATGGATACCCTGAGAAGTAATGAAAAATCCTAAAAACTTGCCACTGGAAACCCCTAAGAAAGACTTAGTAGGATTCATTTTCAATTGATGCTGACGCATCAATTTAAATATTGTCTTCAAGTCTTGAATGTGATCATCCTTTGATCGACTTTTAACAGCAATGTCATCTACGTAACATTCAACTGTCTTCCGTAAATGTTCTTGAAAGATGTTGCTCATGGCCCGTTTATACGTGGCACCGGCGTTTTTAAGACCAAACGGCATAACCGTATAGCAGTAAACCCCAAGGGGTGTACGAAAAGCAGTATGCTTCTCATCTTCTAGATGCATCTTAATCTGATTGTATCCTGAGAATCCGTCCATAAAAGACATGCGTTCAAAACCGCATGTATTGTCTATCATGACATCAGTAATTGGAAGTAGAAATTCGTCTTTTGGATAAGCTGCATTAAGATCTCAAAAATCTATGCAAACTTGGACTTTTTCATTCTTCTTCATAACAGGAACAATATTGGCAACCCAGTCTGGGTGTTGTTCTTCACGAACAAAGCCACATGTAATCAACTTTTTGACTTCTGCTTCAATTGTGTCCATCATATCTGGTCGAAAATGCCGTTGCTGTTGTTTTATAGGCTTGGCATTAGAAAGAATATTGAGTTTATGAGTAGCAACTTTGGGATCTAGACCTGGCATATCCTCATAACTCCATGCAAAAATATCAATATATTCTTTGATCAGTTTTATCAACTCTTCCTTTTCATCTCCAGAAAGGTTTTTACTGATGAATATTGGTTTAGGCATAGTTCCATCTCCAACATCAATCTGGACAATCTCATCCTCTGTAGGTGGTTGTCGTTGTACAAAACGAAGTTCCCATTGAGTGTCCATCTGTTGAGCCCAATGATCATTCTTAAATGGTTCAGATTCACCATCAGTTTGAACCATATTAACTAAGAATATTTGTTCAGATTCATCATAGTCTCCTCTAACATATGAGGGGTGAGATGTATCAGATTCGATGAATTGGATTTCTTCTGAATCTGATAATTGTGAAGAGCTAGAAGAGAATTCTTCTTGAGTATCGTCATTAAACATATAGGACGGATCATATCCCAACCCATGACGAGTTTTCTGATAAAATGGATCATCACTTAATGGTAATCGTTTACCTTTGCCTTGATTAAGACCTTGCATAGTCTTTAAATCATATTCCATATTCTGGATAATCTTGAGAGATTGTTGACTATATCTGTCAATTCGGATTCTTCCTTTATCTTTATCTCTCAAATCATCTGTCTGAGCAACAGGAATATTTCTAGCAGTGCCAAACACAATTTGGTGCTTGTTTTTCTTATCAGACAAAATTACGAAATAAGATTCTTCGTGACGTCTATAGGTTACACAAGCTTGTGATGAAGCAACTATAGGAAGAAGATAAGGAGAAGATGTTAGGAACCTTTGAGCATTAGGTCCAACATCGACATAAGGAGGAAAGGAATTTTCTATATGATCAATGTATAAGGTTTCCTCTGTGTCTATGTCGTCTTTATACTGATGATTTTGATCATCAGAAGATAAAGTCATTCTTTCAACATATTTGACAGCCATATACTCAAAAAGGAAATCTTTATTGATATTGGAAAGTACAGAATGATCAATATTTACATCATTTACAATTTGACTGCTATTACTAATGGACCATCATTCATCTTTTGCATAGATTTGCCAAGATTGACAATCAATGGTGGTTCTGGATCATTCGTACGAGAAGTATGCCCTTTGACCTTGATCATAAGAGGTTGAACTTGGCTTTTAGTAGGAATATTCACTGATTCCTCAGATGAAGCTTGAGTTCTTCCTTTGACCTTGATCATTAGAGGTTGATTGTTGACAGATTAGGGTTGAATCGCCCTTTGACTTTGATCTTCAAAGGTTGCTCTTCTGGCGAATCTTCATCAATAGACTGATCTTCAACAAATGATCGATCTTCAGCCATGTCTGATATTTTCTTTGTATGTTCTTGTTTGTAGAGACTCAAATCAGAAAAATAGGTTTCGACACCCTTGAAATGATTGATATCAGCAAACTCAGTCTTTACAACCCCTTGGAAATCCACATACTTGAAGCATTGGTGGAGAGTTGAAGACACGATGTTATGCTTATGTAACCATGGTCTTCCAAGAAGGATGTTGTAGGATACGTCTGAATTAATAACATAGAATGTTGCCATAGTTCGAAGATCACCAATCTGAATCTTCAGACGAATCTTCCCCAGTGGTTTGCTTTTTCCAGAGTTGAAACCAACTATTGTGGTACTAGTGTAAGTTAAGTCACTAGTAGGAATCCTCAATGGTCTTAGCATACTTTGAAGAATTATGCTAATGGAAGACCCAGGATCAATGTAAATTCTGTCAACTTCAATGGATTCAATATACCCGGTGTAGCACAAAGGCCTGTCATGCTTGTTATGCTTCAACAGCATATCTTCTTGTGTAAAGGTGATGTTGGGAATTGCTTCCATCACACTATGACATTGTGGGCATGACACTGGTATATTATCAGGAGTCTTGAGTTGAGCTAAGCAGGAATCAGCTTGTAGCAAAGCTTTACTCAAAGTTTTATGACTTTCTTTAGAAAGGCGAAGCAACTCGAATATAGATAATCTAGCCGGAGTATTAGCTAACTGGGCTAGAATATCAAATTTATAGGGTTTCATCACCACCCTCTGACTGGAAGCAGACTTCAACGGGACGTCAAAACGTACTGCTTTCTGTTTCCCCTTTTCAACCACAGCAGGAACAAGAGAAGGTTGAGTTGATGGTGTTTTAACATTCTCTGCTTCTTTGGGGGATCCCTCATAATCTTTGTGGTACTCTTTTCTAGATCTTGTACCAGCAAAGGTTTCTTCTTCAGACTCAGAAGAAGAAAGTACCATATTGCAGGATTTAGTCTTCCTTTCCTTAGCCTTCTTCTTACGAGGATTGTTATGCAGAACCTCAGAACCCAATCCAACAGTGGATGTTTGACTTTGAATTTGTAAAGGAAGTCATATTCCTTTATCATAATTCAAACCTTGTATCTTTTGAAAATCATAACCCATCTTCTTCATGAGAAGGACAGATTGCTGACTGTACAAGTGAGTAGGCAACGGACTTTTAACAAGTGGTTCAACAGAGGAAGAAGAAGAGATCTCTGTAACTACAGGAGAATGAGGAATAGACGTCCCTGTAGCTACGGGAGGAGAAGGATTCGGGAAACGAGGAAAGATCCCTGTAGGAACTTTTTTATAAGCAGCGAAGACTTGTTGTGCCCGGTATAAGGGAACACTATTCATGGCTAGCCACTGCTGATGAGTAAGCTTGAGCTTGGTAGGAGGAGCCAAACTTGGAGGACATATGTTCAATCCTCTCAGTCTATCTTCTAAAAGAAGGCCATCCCATAGATGATCCAAATCATCAGGATCTGGAATAACATGAGAAATCATGTTGCAGGTTTTGACTTTCTTATCTTTCTTGGATTTTGAAGTTTTACCTTCATCTTCCATTTCAGGTACTAAGTCAGGATGTACCCACATAATTTCACCATTCTTTAATGTAAGAGGCAACAATCCTTCATTTTCCTCTCTAGCAGGCGGGATATTCACAATCTTCATCGTCGTCTTCGGAATTGGGATAATTCCATCTGGGATTTGTTGTGGAGGAAAATCTCCGAATTGAAGAGAAACCATATTGGTTGTGACCGTATGCTCATCATTATTTAGAGAGATGGCATTGGCATTAATTAATTCTTGGATTTTCTTCTTTAGGACATAGCAAGCCCTGGTGGGATGATTTATGTATCTGTGATAGAAACAATATTTGGGATTATCAGTCAGATTCACCTCATTAGGCCTCTTTGGCTCAGGGATCTGGAGTTTGCCACTCTTCACCAGACATTGAAATATTCCTGGGATATCACTCTCGTCAAAAGAATATTCTTCTTTTGGCTTAGAAGACTCCTAATTATTTGGCGTCGTTTTGCTTCTGGAAAGATTAACCATAAGAGTGTCTTTTTCTTTTGTATTACGATTGCCAGAATTATTACCAGGATTACCTTTCTTTCTTTTATCCTCTGAGGCAAAAATCATCCCATGTTCACGAGCCAACCTACCATTGGTCTCGGCAGAAACTACTGCTATGATAAACGAAGCCCAATATATGAATTGGGAACCCATGAAGACAGTGATGGATGGTCGCAGATTCATCTTACATGTATCAATTAACGCTAAATCTGGCATACCAGGAGGCATCTTTAGAGTCGCCTGTCGGAAACGTTCAATGAACGTCCGAGTATCTTCTTTCTCCTTTTGCTTAATTTCTATTAAGGAGGACATGTTCATGTCCATACCTCCTTCATAGAAGCGGGAGAGAAACATTGCTTTAAATTCGTCAAAAGACGAAATGCAATTGTCGGGTAAACTACGATACCAGTCGTAAGTTGAACCCGTCAAGCATCCAATGAATACTCGAGTGAGAAGAGCATCATTTTTCTACAAATGTACAGTCATAATATCAAAGTAATTGATATACTGACTAGGAGAAGCCTTTCCATTAAACAATACCATTGACTGTGGCTTGAATTTTGGTGGAAAGGGTACATCATTCCAATGAGGAGGATAACGTTGCTTAATCCCTAACCTCTGGAGTTGATCCTTTTGCTTCAAAACTTCGAACTGTGCTTTGAGCTCACGTACTGCTTGAATGGCTTCGCTGGTTTGCAGAAGCACATTTGATTGAATAGTTGTTGGTTGTACCGTAACCCTCACCGGAGATGGTACATCTTCTGGAATGATGGGATCTGGAGATGCAGAATTTTGGTTAACAGTAGGCTCTTGGATATTCAAAGGTATAGCAACCCCTTGGCTATCTTGAGTTTGTGCTGCTACCTGTACCGGTGTTACTATTGCCAGTTGAGCAGTTTGCTGAGCCGTTATTATCTGGTGCATGCTTTGCATCATGTTAAGCATGTCTTTCAATGATTGCTCAACGGTAGTGAGACGTTGTTCTGTATTAACAGATGACGTCTCTGGTTCATCTCCAATAGCGTAGGATTCAACCTCTCTTGAAGATACAGAGGGATTAGTATAGAAGTATGAATCGACACTATCAGTTTCAGACTCAAGAGATTGAGTACCCCCAGCTTCTGAATCAGAAGTCTGCAACTGTCTTTGTCTTCTTGATCGAGTATTCTGATATACTCCTTCAAAGGAATCAAAAAGTCTATTGAATTGTTGTTGACCTGGAGTTTGGGACGTGTTCCGTCTAGGACGTCGTCTTCTGTTGGTATGTGATGCCATGTTGACTGATGCATATGACAACTCATCAGTTTGTTGTTGGGGCACATTAAAACTTAACCGATCAAAAACTGACCATTTGGAAGCCGAACAACAACATTTGATCACAATCTGGTGACACTCACAATGATGATTTTCTTGGGGGAGTGTCACGGAAGATTGTCTATTTTTACGCTTTTACATTAGCAATTCACGTAAATCAGAAGGATTTGAAGGAGTAGTCTTCTTTATTACATTAGGGGTAGAAAAACGTTTAGTCCCTTGTGTATAAAGGAGATTACTGGCTGTATTCGCAGAACCAAACTATACATTTTTACGCGCTTGGAGTTGCGTACGTAAATCTTGAGATTTTTTAGCACGAAGGACTCCATCTTTATTGCGTGTAATTTGTAGGTTTGGTACTTTGCGTACAGTAGTATAAGAAGGTTATTGGTTGAAAACAGAAGTTTTACCAACTATGTTTTTATGCTTCATGCGTGCAGGTACATTCACTTTAGATGCAGAAGCATCATTGTGAATTTTATCTACACTGTCACAGACAGGAGATTTACCTTTACGCATAGAGCGCAAAACATGAGTATCTACCGCGTCATAGACGGGAAATTTTCCTTTACGTGTAGAACATAAATTTTGCGTGTCTACCGCGTCACAGACGGGAGACTTATTGTTACGCTCAGAACATAATGCATTGGAGTCTGCCACGTCACAGACGGGAGACATGTATTTACGCCCAGAACATAAAATGTGATTTTTACGCTCAGGACGCAAAAACTGATTTTTACGCCCAGAGCGTAACACCGGAGAGTCTGCCACGTTGCAAACGGGAGACTTGTTTTTACGCGAATGGCATATCACCGAAGTAGAGACTGCCTCATCACAGATGGAAGCCTCTACAACAGGGGTAGGAAGGATTCCTTTGCCTGCAGAGACAGTAGGGAGATCCGAGGATGCCTTGGATTTGGGAACCCAAACTTTTTGCGCCTTCCGCGATTTCTGAACATTGGAGCAGCGGTTGCTACCCCCAGTCCGGAGCATTTTTTTATAGGCAGTCTGGTCGAAGTGCACAACCAGAGTCTTCTTTGTCGATCCAATCGACACATCATCGTATTGAGCAATTGTCTCCTCGTCAGAGGAGAAGGTCGTCCCCAGTAGAGTCGCTATTTTGTTTCACTTAACAAAAATGCCTAAAATCGGCTTTTGAAAATAAAACTTGAAAGAGTACAAAAGAGTACAAATATTCTGGGAAGTATTGCTATGGAAGTCTGATCTGAAGGCGATCACTTTGTTCCTTGGACCATACGATGATGATGAAGATCACTGCTAGAAGACGAGCAGTTGGAAGAACTAAGTCACCAGAAAGGTATCGACGCACTTAGGCACTGATGGCGAGGCCGAATGCTTTCCTAATTTGCTTTACTCTGTTCTGGAAGAAAGGTTGAAGAAGAATGCTCCAAAAAATCAAAGTCTCTGGGCTCTGATCTCTATGTATTCTCCCCTGTCTCTCTGTGCATGATGATTTTGATGTGTAAAATAAGTCTATTTATAGACATGACTCCTTGGGCGTAAAAAGCAACACATTTGAGTTTTTACGCTGGCAACTGTCACCCACGATGGAAGTTACCCTCTACATACGTTGACACGTGTCCCATTATATCAACAAAAATAGGAAGCACGTACACACGTTCTTCAATAAGTGTGGCATGAAAGCCACGTGGACAAACCACGTTCTCATGTAGCAAGAAACAATCGGGCGTAAAAATGATCCGAAACATATACTGAGCGTAAAGTGGCAAATTGGCGTAAAAACAGCCCAAATAAACTTCCCTGCATAAAGTGGCAAAAATAGCCTTGAGCGTAAAGTAGCTCAAATAGACTTTACACTCACAATAGTTTTGAGCGTAAAAACTCACATAACTATCGTGCGTAAAAAGAAGTAATTTTATTGAGCGTAAAGTGGCCTGTTTTGCACTAAACGACAATATCGATTTCTGTGAAAATCAAATCTCTTTGAATTCTACGTTTATACGCTGTCAACAAATTATTATGTCAGATGCATTAAATGCATGATCTGACAGCCTATTTTGATCGTAAAGCAGCTAGCGTAAAGGGTAGCCAGCGTACAGAGTAGCTAGCGTAAAGGATAGCCAGCGTACAGAGTAGCTAGCGTAAAGCTTAATACAAAATAACCCTGGCATAAAGTAGCCTGGTTGAGCGTAGAGCTTTCTTTCTTTGACTTGATTTATGAGGTACTTTTTACGCTCCTACAATGATCAAGGAAAAGAGTGGGAAAATTAATTAATAATCAAATGGTCTAAATCGACCCGAAGTTGTGCGAAACAAAAAGAGTACAAGGGAACAAGTTTGGATGGGACACTATATACCATCATGAAGGTAATCCTGTCCACTACAAAACTCGTGAAGAAGATTTCCAGAGTTGAACATCCATGACACTCCAAATATCAAAGGCACAGGAAAGTACATTTACAGATAAATAAGCAGAATAATTAATTATCGAAACTAATTTAATCAAAAAATTTAAAATAAAATATAAAAAAATTAACCCGAAATTTAGGGTGCTCACATCCTACCCACCTTATAAAAATTTCATCCTCGAAATTAAAATGTTCGTACTCCTTCTAGATCAAACCCCCACAATCAAGTCCCAGAACTTAAATAAAACATATGACTAAAAAGGACGACATACAGGGTCATGGCATATGGTGGTAGTGAAAGTCTCATCTAGGTATACTAGTCATGCTAAACCAAAACGGTCATAGGGTATCAAACCACACAAGCAATCTAGGGTGCTAAACTAGAAAAGATACAGAAATAACAAATCATCAAAACTGTAAGGCAGTCTACCATCCTATATGAAAACTGGTACTTATCAAAAAAATAGAATAAGGATAACTACCAATTATCTATAAAGGGGTTCTATTCAAGAAAAATCACAATCAAATGTTAAAGAATGAAAGTCAATTGCATTGAAATCCAATCACACTATATTTATATATATAGCGTTAGAGAGGGAAAAGCTAGCGTTATGTAAAGGTTATGTGGTTCGTGTGTGTTTGGGTGTATGTGGACATGTTCATATGGTTAGATAGTAGGCATGGGTGTATGTGAAATATACATGAAGAGTATAGAAGGATTTGGGTTTCAAAACAATAGCTATCCAGTTACACTACTCATGGCATATTGGTTAAACAATCTACAACACACAACCTATTTACTCATAACGTGCATGGCTAACCATATACATATATATATATATATATATATATATATAAAGAGGTAGAGATTTAGTTATGTATCTATATACAATATAACATGTATGCCTAAGCTCTATATATATCTATATAGATATATGAACATAACATAGAGGGGAAGGGTTAAGTTACATGACAGTGTATACTAAGTTAGGGTGTGTGTGTCCTTGTACAGGGTTATAGCTTAGTATTGAAAGGTTAACTCTAGTTTTAGTTCAGCATTTACATACAAAATCTGAAAATAAGCTAACATTTAAACCAGTGTAATATTAACATAATGCAGTTTCTGATTTTAGGGATTTGAAACATCACAACTAACTCAATGCTTCCAATACATCCTAACATGATAGAAAAGAAACCCTAACATACTATCCATACATTTAGCTATGCATACAGTGCAATATTACATATCAAATCTGAAATTGAACTAAGCATTGGAAATCAATGTGAAAATGTTAACATGTATTCAGTTTTAGGATTTGGAGAAATTCAACATCAACTAACCCAATGTTTATCACAACCTAACATGTAAGAATACGAAACCTAAATTTATATCCCTACATACCACAATGTATATAGCTCAAAACATTACATTTAAAACAACAATTTGAACTAATATTTAAAATCCAATATTAAGGGTTAATATGCACACAGTCTTAGATTTGACAAATTCAAACACAAAACTCAACTAAATTTTTTTTTGAATTGAAGCCCTATGTATAACATACATGTTCAGTGACGTAAACATAACTAATAACATAAAATTTATATTTAAATTACGAGTTTAAGCTGGAAAAAGCAGAGAACCAGATATATTGGGATTTTGACAATTTAAACATCAACAACATATTAATATGTATTTAGATAGGTGGGAAATTAAGTGTAGCATGCATACATATCGGGCAAAGAGTCTGTGTCCACTATATATATATTCTCATGTCCCAATATAAAAATCAAATTCTATATCAAGACCAACATTTAGATTCCTACCAATATTGCAAATTAGGTAATTGATGTAATCAAGACAGTTTTATTATTATTATTATTTAATACAATAATAATAGCAAGAAGGAAATAACAATGAAATATGTTCTGCTTATTCGTTTAAAAGAAGGAACCATTTTGAAACCCAGAGCTAAAATATCAAATCCAAGATAAGGTCTAGCAAAATTATCAATTCATTGTATTAAGAAGAAATTTATAGTAAGAAGTTGCACAAGGTTCATAAAAATAGCTAAAGCTACTCCTAAGTTAAATAATGAGAAGTAAAACAAAACAAATAATAATTTCTTCCTTTTTTTTGAAGGACCGAAACAAAAGTAGAGAAAACATGTTCGAAAATATTTAAGGTTCAATCTGATAATCATATGCGTCTATCCACAATCATGGTACTCTAAATCCTCGTCATACTATTAAGCAAGGCTACGATAATCACAGAGTCCTCGACTTAGGCACATACCTCTAGAATCATGGTATTTAACATTTTCGCGATGCCGCTAGCTTGGCTGCGAAAACCTTAAATTCCCACACCCGAGAAATATATCCAAAATCAGACATATGTCCTCACCATGCTGGCTAATGTGACTATAGAAGACTAGATTCCAAAACTTAGATGACCTAGCCCATATAATTTTATCTTGACAAAAATTAAGTTAAATCAACAATGAATACCCAAAAAAAATCGAATTTATCAACGAACATCAAGATTCAAAAAAAATGAACAAAAATCCTTCAAATCATATAAATACAAACTCGGATGTTACAGCTAACATCAAGAATCAAAATTCAACAATCATTCATCAAAATCAATTAATACAAACTCAAATTCAACAATAATCCATCAAAATCAAATTCAATCAACAGAAAGTAAAGATAAATCAAATCAAGAGAAAAAGAGTTTTCAAATCGAAGTTAAAATAAGATTCTCAAGGATCGTCCCAGGATCTCTCAGGGGATCCTAACTGTGATTGAGTACCTTCAAAATATATCCTAATCATACTGCAGGCTGTAGTGGTACTCTAGTTCGAATACCACTACACAAACTCGACCTGCATGGGCCACCACTAAAAACGTGTCACGACCCGCACCCACTGTAAGGGCACGAGAACGTAACAACGCCCAGCCTACGTCGCAGTGTCGGCGGTAGAACGCTGTCCTAGGTCACAACATCTAACAATATAAGGTACCTGAACAATATATACACTCCGAATGGAGGTGACATAACCGAACAGTCTCAATCACATCTAAGGCAGATACAGCATAATAAAGGTAGATAGAGAGATCAAAACCACAATATAATACAAATAAGAGAGAGAATCTAAGTGTCTAAGATAATAACTCAAGAACATCCAGCTCAATACAAGTCTCTAAATATATACAACATCTCAGAAGAACAACTGAAAGTCAAATAACAATGCTGAAAGAAAAGCTAAAGCCTAGCTATCTAGCCTAGACTATGGGAGTAGCATCCTGTACTGCAGCTGGGTCCTCCAGAGGAACCAGGTCGCAGGTGTCGTCTAAGCCTGCTCCGTAATAGGTGGTACATAGGGCCTCATCCTCATCCTCTATAATATTTTTAACAGGTCCAGTCAGGACAGGAGCGAGCACAGTACATCTCAACAGATCATAGCAGGTTAGAAAATATAATCATGCAGTAAAGTAAGATATATGAACTGAAGAAATACAGTATGTAAACAGAAAGAGAACTGTAATAGAAATATCTACTATACATAGAGAACTAACAGTGACTAGTGAGTCAGAGTAAAATATAAACATGTGAATGGCATAGGAGATTCATGACTACAGCTAAGAGAGTGATTCATGAATACAGCTACTTGGATAATATTCACATGCCTATTTCTACTCCCCCATCCCCAGTCAATACACAAGGATCTGTTCAAGTTATGTTAAGATTCATAAAACTTCACATGGCTCATAAAATGAGTGATACGTGAAGGTGATTCATGATGGCTCTGTGAACATGAGAGTACATGTGTCACAAGCGATTCATGAATCAGAGGAAGCATAGAGATATGTGATGATTCGTGAAACGCACAAATCATGCAATATTCGATGCTCCCGAGGGGGATAACATCTCATGAAAAGATCCATATAGTACCAATCCGTGTGACCAACGTGACAGTATCAAGTAAAGTAATTTAAAGCATGAGAATAATTCTAAATAGGATATAAAATGATCAGAGAATGTACTCGCCTGATAACCTAAACAGCTGATAAGTATAGGGGTTCAACTGAAGCCACAGAGGCCTATTTAAATAATACAGGTTACAAGGTGTTCAAGTTGTAATAAATAAATCTCTACAAGCAATCTATATTTTCCTATGTTCTTCTAAGTCAAAACAACTCTAGGTCAATTTCGGTCAATAATCTAGTCAAACTAGGTCAAGTGTTAACTTACAATTGACTTTGGGTCAACTGGTCAACTCTGGTCAAACAGGGTCAATTCTAGTCTAATTATTAAAGATATAAAGTGAACTTCGTTATTCATACGTCAAAATTTATGACACGCAAATCGAGATGAGATGATCAACGGTAAAGTTGATAATCTTATTATAGTGATCCACATGTCCGTATTGCCAATTTCAGCGATGTGAGATCACTAAAATTGACTGATCTCAGTTCCGTTGTACTAATCCCGAAATACGAATATTATAAGAATTAATTATTAATTAATTATAAAAAGGTTAAACTCAGAGAAATTATCAACAAACATTGTCGGACGATGAAATAAATATCGTCAACGTGTCCAGAATGGTCAAATTAGCTAGGATAGCCTACCCATCGGTCCAATTTGGACACAAGGGCAAAAAGGTAATTTCGGGTCAAAACGGAATCCGTGTCGGAGCCGTTTTGCACCAAAATACGTGCAAGAAAATAAGTCTATAAAATATAATAAATTATATGTCCACGAAACCAGAATGACGATACGAACCCAACGGTATCTCCAGAATTGGATTCCGTTGACCCGATCTCAATTTGGTCCGTTGACCAGAACTTGGAATTCCGATTTGCACGAAAATACGTGCCGGAGCCAATGTTCTCAAAACTCAGCAAACTACATGTCAACGAGTCCAGAATGATGATACAAACTCAACGGTATATCCGAAATTGGATTCCGATGAGCCGATCTTAAAATGATCTGTTGACCCGGATATTGGTATCCGACTTGCACCGAAATGCGTGCCGGATCCAATGTCCACCAAAACCTAGCAAATTATATGTCAATGAGTCCAGAATGACGATTCGAACTCAACGGTATATCCGGAATTGGATTCCGATGAGCCGGCGTCAAAAAGTCTCGTTGACCCGGACTGTGGGACCCACTTTGCACCGAAAAATGTGCCAGGGCCCACGTCCTCCAAATCTAACAAATTTTATATAAAAACATGCCAGAATGATGCCACGAATCTACTGGTGGTGTCAGAAATGAAATCTGGAGTCCCGTGTTCAAAAATGGAATTTTACAAGTTGGAAATTACGAATTCGGACGGCCAACTTTGGCGTCGAATTCAACCAATCAAACAATCTCACAATGAAATGAAACTGGAGGGGTAGCAAGAGGGTTATACCAGCTTCGCACAGGAACTGGTAGCACGCCAAACGGAGCTGCGGTGAAGGAGGTACAAGCTGACGAAGTTGACCCCGCGAAACTGTCCAAAATTAATACAATTTAAACGGTCAACTTGGTGGCCGATTTTGATGTATCAAACGATAAAATCAACGGATAAAAATTGACAGGGGTGAAGGTGGATATATCGAGATTGTGACGGAGCAAAGAAATCGCCGATCCAACTGTCGGATTTCTCAAAAATCGTGTGTGAAGTTGCTGCGACGGGGCACCAAAACGGACTTGATTCTGCGCACGTCACGACGGAACTTCGTGCGAAACGCACGAATCGCCTCGACGGCGCATCCCGAAGGATGGTGGCCGCCATGGGAGTGTTCGTCGGGGTGGGACGCACCCATGTGGGGGTCGGCCATGCCGGTGTGCGGCCGGCGGCGGTGCTGCACCGCCCGTGCGCGTGCGGCCTGCGGTTCCCGGCCGGCTGCTGCCCACCGCTGCGCACGGGGCTGCGCGCGGGGCTGCGCGACGGAGGTGCAGCGAGGGACGGCATGGCTGTAGCGAGATAGAGGTAGTGGTGTTAGCTAAGGTGTTGGTCGATGGAATATAGTGGGAAGATGATGGTGATGGAGGGAGGATGAGTGAAGAAGAAGGAGGAGGAGGAGATGAGCTCGGCCGACGGCCTAGGTGGGTGGCTGGCTTGGCCACGGCAGGGCTCCGTCCAGTAGGAGGTCGGGATAGCTGAGTGTAGTAGTGCTGGGGATTGTTTATTGTAGTTGCTGTTGGTGAAATTTAAGAAAGGGAGAGAGAGAATAATAAATGGTTATTAAATGAGAGAGGAAAAGAGAGGGAAAAAGTAAAATCTTGGGGTTAGAGCCGGCTGAATGAGAGGGTGGGGGAAAATTGAATGTAGGGATTTTAATGGTTAGGATTAAATGGGATAATCCAAAGGCTAGGATTGAATATAGGAAATTAGGTCATTCCTATAGGGATTAAAATCAATAGAATTTTCCAATAAATATTAAAAATAGGTAGAATGAGTATTTATTATTTTCAAGGGTAATGAGGCTGAGGGTGATGGTGATAGAGAGTAACATGGAGCTGGGCTGGGTTCAGTTAAACCGGGTTGGATCAAAATCGGACATTGCAAAATAATCGAATAAAAATAGGTGTTGATGATCATGGGTCAATAAGTAGCACATGGAATTCCAATAAATGGGACACAAGTGTCGTGCGGGTAGTAGGCTCAGTGTGGGCCATGTCCATAATTGGGACTGACAGGTTTTGGTCGACAAGGTACCCACAAATCAAGTTGGAAAATGAATGTGACACCGTGGGGTGAAATAAAATCGGGTCACGTGTCAGGAAAGTTGTGTGAAGCAAATGGAGCACAAAATTGTGTGTCTGAGTGGGACACGAAGGTCATGGGTGAAGAGCGTCTCGAGTAGATCATGGATGATAAGTTTGTTTCAAGAGAATGACTGGTCTTGCGCTCCCAAATTAAAAGTCACGGTAACGTGCTAATAATGATCAAGGAAAAGAGTGGGAAAATTAATTAATAATCAAATGGTCTAAATCGACCCGAAGTTGTGCGAAGTAAAAAGAGTACAAGAGAACAAGTTTGGATGGGACACTATATACCATCATGAAGGTAATCCTGTCAACTATAAAACTCGTAAAGAAGATTTCCAGAGTTGAACATCCCTGACACTCCAAATATCAAAGGCACGGAAAAGTACATTTACAGATAAATAAACAGAATAATTAATTATCGAAACTAATTTAATCAGAAAAATTAAAATAAAATAAAATAAAATAAATCAACGCGAAATTCAGGGTGCTCACAGGAGGACAATCTCAGAAGGATACAATCTCAATCACAAAACTAGAGATAGATAATCAGTTCGATGGAATAGATAACATCCACAAGAGGGATACAACCAAAAATGAATAAGTCAAGTATTTAACAAACACAAAATCTCAATATCTAAAATAAAATATATCTCCAAGACAAACAAGAAATAAGATAAACAAAACTCTAGACATCTACTCCAAGCTCTACTAGTGTCCTCTAGGCTAGCTGTGATCCTCCGAGTTACCTGTAAAATTTTATCAACAAGTCCAATCAGGACAGGAACGAATCCATATCTCTCACACAATTCATATCATGACAGGAAATGTAAAGCAAGCTATAGAATAAAATACATAAAACGCTGTAAGAAATAAACATGAAAAGCAAAAGAGATATCTAGTAAACTAAAAATATAAATATGGAAAAATACGAACTATAAGTGACTAAATGATTTAGAGCACAAGATGGTTATGTGAATGGAGTGAATTTGCACATGATTACACTACAGAGTTTGCACATGATTGCCTACTTTAGAATTGTTCACATGACCACTTCTACTCCCCCATACCCCAATCAATACACAAGGATCTAGATAGGTTATGTCACTGCACATGAAGGTTTATATATGAAGCTCATGAGAACATGAGTGTACATGAATAGTTTATACATGAAGCTCATGGATCATGAGAGTACATGAGACCACATGAGTGTACATGAATAATAAGAGTCTATGGAATATATGATGTTCGTGAAAAGCACATGACATGATGTATTCATGCACCCGAGGAGAATAACATCTCATGTAAAGATCCATATAGTACTAATTCGTGATAACATCGTGTCAGCATCAAGTAAATTAGTCTATAACCAGAATATAATTCCTAGCAAGTGTGAAACGGTCAGAGAATGTACTCGCCTGATAAACAGAACAGCTGATGAGAATAGATATCCAAGCTAGAGTCACAGTGTCCAATTTAGAGCAACATAGGTTACAAAGTGTATAACATAAAATAAAAGAAGTTTACGATGCATCCTATATGATTCTAGGTCATTATAGACCAAAGTCAACTCTTGGTCAACTCTGGTCAACCATTCTAGTTAAACTACGTCAAAGGCAACTCTCGGTCAACTCTGGTCAACCATTCTAGTCAAACTAGGTCAAACCTAACTCAACTAGTCAAATGTTCTAATTTTAAGTCAAACTTAAGTTAATAAGTCATTTTAAGTCTATTTGGGTCAATTCCAGGTCAAGTTTGACCCACAGTTGACTTTGGTCAACTTGCTAGTCAAACCTTACCTAACTAGGCCTATAGGTTCAATCTAAACTAACTCACTAACCATAGGCTAATATCTTATATCACTATCAAATAAACATATGCATATATATACATTCAATTCAAAAATATATACTATATGATATATATATATTTTTTTATATATATATCATATATATTTTTTTTTTTATATATATATCATATATACTATATGATATATATTCAAATATATATATATATATATATATATATATATATATATATATATTTTTATATATATATATATATATATATATATATATATATATATATATATATATATATAAAGGGAAAGAGAAAAAGTGAAATAGGCATGTGTGTGTGATTATATATATATATATATATATATATATATATATATATATATATATATATATATATATATAAAATATATATATATATATATATATATATATATTTTATATATATATATATATATATAAAGGGAAAGATATATATATATATATATATATATATATATTTTATATATATATATATATATATATATATATATATATATATATATATATATATAAAGGGAAAGAGAAAAAAGTGAAATAGGCATGTGTGTGTGTGTGTGTGTGTGTGTGTGTGTGTGTGATGCTGGTGTGATGGGGACAGACCCCAACCTGAGAAAATTCCCAGAAAAACATAGCCAAGGCAATCCAATACAACATAAGTATATATATAGGAACATACATACAAATATATATATATATATATAAAAATATATATATATATATATATATATATATATATATATTAATACATACATATATATAAAGGGAAAGAAGGAAAGTGCCACGACCCGCACCCAATGTAGGTGCACGAGAAGTGGGTACGTCCAGCCTACGCCGTATTGTCGGTGGTAGAATATTGTTCTAGATCACTATCTAATCAACAACTCACACTATTATATAATGTACCTGTCACAACCTCAACCCCGAATGGAGGACAAGTATAAGATACGATAATACTCAATCACAATCTAAGCACGATAAGATAACACAGGAGTCTAAAAACTATATAAAACTCAAAACAACAACAACTTAAATAAACTCCCAAAATAACAACATCTCAACAATCTCAAGACACCACTTATTACAAAACAAGTTCTAAAAGAGAAACTAAACCATAAACTAGTAATCTACTCCAAGCTCTACTGGTCCTCTAGGCTAGCTGTGAAACTCCAGGTTACCTGTAATATTTTCAACAGGTCCAGTCAGGACAGGAACGAGCACAGTACATCTCACGCAATTCATATCAGGACAGGAATATAAAGCATACAATAGAGTAAGATACATGAATAGCTGAAAGAAAGGACATAAAATAAAGAGATGGCTGTAATGGAAATATCTACTATAAGTAAAGAACTAACAGTGAACTAGTGATTTAGAATACAAGATAGACATGTGAACAGCTTGATAACCTGAGAGTTTGTACATGCTACACTACTTTGGAAATATTCACATGACCATTTCTACTCCCCCATCCCCAATCAATACACATGGATTCGTTCAAGTTATGTTATTGTACATGATTTCACATTGGGGCCCATAAATAGGTGCACATGAATGTAAACATGGGTGCTCCGTGAACATGAGAGTACATGAATCACGAGAGTGCACATGAATGGTAAAAGCATAGGAATACATGATGAAAGTGAAATGCACATGACATGATGTATCTGATGCTCCCGAGGGGGATTACATCGCATGAAAAGATCAATATAGTACTAATCCATGTTACCATCATGACAGCATCAAGTAAAGTAATCTAGAGCAAAAATATAAGTCCTAGGAAGTATGAAATGGTCAGAAAATGTACTCGCCTGATACCCTGAACAACTGCTATGAAAATATGGCCAACTGGAGTTACAGAGTCCTAGTTAGAGCAACACAGGTTATAAAGAGTTCAATTTATCTGGTAATTGAAATTATAATGCAATCTATATGAGACTAAGTCAATCTAGGTCAAAGTCAACTCTTGGTCAACTCTGGTCAACTATAAAGTCAAAATAGGTCAACTCTAGTCAACTGTGGTCAAACTAGCTAGGGTTGGGTCAACTAGTCTAGGTTAGTCAATTCTAGGTCTAAACAAACTAAGTCTATGCAAATCAAGTATCCAAGATAGCTACTAACTCATAGCCTAAGTCATTTGCTAAACCAAGCACAAAACTAAACCATAAGCTAACAAGGCACACAAACTTAGTCATATAATGTATATATATTATTCACATTCACATATTCATATACATAGATATATATATAAAAACTATATATATAGGCACACACACACACACACACACACACACACACACACACACACACACACACACATATATATATATATATATATAGATATATATATATATATATATATATATATACAGAGAGAGAAAGAGAGAGAAGGAGAGGTAAAAGAGTAGTTGATTGTCTGTGTGTGTGTTTGGCATGTGTGTGAAAGGCTATGTGTTAATGTTCTAAGATTAGTTGATAGGTAAGTGTATGTGACATGGAATACATGGTGTCAAAGGGTGTATGAATACATGTGTGTAAAAGGTTATAAGTTAACTCAGTTTATAAAAATACATACATACATACTTACTTTACATGCATACATACATATCACGTATACATACATACATTGCATACATGCCTACATATATATCATATATGCATACTTGCATTCATTCATGCACCTATACATACATAGATGCAAATATACATATCATGTATACATACATACATTGCATACATGCCTACGTACATATCATATATGCAAACTCTATATTATATTACATTCATTCCTGCATACATGCATACATATAATATATGCATACAAACTCATATATTTAACTCAAAATATATGTGAATACATATATTACTTTACCTTAACACATATATATCATTCATTCATATCCCATATACATGTATACTTCAGTTCACGCATTATATCCATTCACATATCGTTAAGTTGCATACATATACTTATTTTTATTACATACATGTTATTCATGCATATTACATACTTACATGCATCTATACATTATATATATTGTATACAACATGTAAAAATAGAAGAGGGAGAAAAGGAAAAAAAAAACTAAAATGTAAAGGGAAGGGAAAATGTATGGAAAACGGAAAACAGTGGATATATAACATGCTTGCATCATATATTCTACATTACCATACATGCTATCATTATATATTGCATTACATTATGTATACATTATGCATTCATATCTATCATTACATGTATACCTTACATTCGTATCTAGCATTCATTATATACTTTCATGCATACATTGTATATCATTCTTTCATTCATGCATTTATGTATTGCTTACATACATTACATTGATTGCATTCCTACATGCTTGCATTCAACCATATATATACATTAATATAAAGATGATACATATCATATATATATTATTTCATTCATCTGATATATCATGCATTACATACTCTACATTCGTTTAATATCCATACTACATAGGCTCATAGGTTACACAAAATGCCTATATCATATAGTCACTCTTCTACTTTAAATCAATACTGTACCAATTGGGCCATCACTAAATTCTAGGATTAAAGTATTATGTAGCCTTTGTGTTAGCTTTCTGAAACTTTAAACGGATCACATTTTCGTGTCAGAAAGCTCCCGGAATCGTAAAAATACCGAAACGCATTCGTCTTTCGGACAACTGATACTCAAACAGTTCTACAGAAAGTTCTAGAATGTATTTTACCTATTAATATATATATTTGGAAAGCTAACTTCGATACGTTTCTTTAAAAAAATGGGAGATTAATCGGAGTTTTAAGCTAAAAGTTATGACATTTCTAAATTACTTTGGTTAATAAAAACATGGATGAATATTATGACGAATTTGAGTTATTTTAGACAAAAGAAACACATGTAGGCCAAGATACTTAGATACCAACATAGGTATCCAAATGAAACTCATTCTAACCATCCTAACTAAGATCAATCCACTCTCTAACAATTCTAAAACTAAATTTAAATATCTATTTAAACTATTAGCATACATACATACACATGGGGTGTCCTAATTTGGGATCTATCAAGACACAAGACACATATCTAAAATCCTCAAGAGAGCTCCAAATGGCCTTAAAATTGAATCTAAACAGGATACATGCATGGGGGTGGATCCTATGGATTCAAAACTAACTAATATGCATAGGAAATCAATTTAGAGGGTTGATTTTACCTATTAGGAGTGGAATCCCAATGACACTCCCAAGGATACGACTCCGACACGAAGATCTTCCAAAAAGGACACTCCTCCTTGCACTTTGCTCCAAATTTTTGCTAGCACCTTCCCTTGGTAGTATGAAAAGGTTGGATGGAAGTTTTGGTGGAGGGATGAAAGGATTTGGAGATCAAATCAAAGAGAAAAGCTCTCTAATTTGGGGAAGAACACTTTATGAAGGAAAAGAGCAAGATAGAATGAAATGAAAGAAAGGTAGGCTAACCTACCTGTGGCTGCCATTAAACCCTATTTGGGCCTTGGGAGAAAGCCCAATAAGGCCTCAACTAGTCATCTTGGTTAATTTTAAGTTAGGTTCAAGTTTGGGATCAAAATGGTTAAATTTAAACCTCTAACTTAACCAATCTAACAAGTAAGATTAGTCTAAATTTACTAACTTAATTAGTGGGGTTTGTGGGCTATGACTAACTAATCCTGGGGTTTCTTCTAGATTCTAAGCTACCCGGATCACTAATGCAAGTCGGAACGAAATGAAATTCAAACCCGACTAAACAAATCCCGTAAAATCAATATTAAATTATAAAAATTCCCAAAATATGAAAAATGACCAAAATCACAATACATCTTTTTATATATTACTAAAATAATCTAAAATTCAACAATTAATCAAAATCTTAAATAATTCAAAAGTTATAAAATGACCAAAATACCCTTAGCCTAAAAAGTTGTAAATAGTTATTCTAATCATATGGTTAGGTCGCCATGGTCATGGTTAATCTCTAGGCTCAATAGTTCTAGGGTTCTCTAGCTAACACATCAAAATTATAATTCACAAATTTTAAATAGTATTAAATTAATTAAAAATTCTCATAAATTATAAATCTATTATTAAATAATAAATTTTTACAAAAGTTCAAAATTACTCTCATTTTAGAAAAGTGGGTGTTACAAGTCTACCCTCCTTAGAAAATTTTGTCCTCGAAATTAAGATGGTTATATTTCTTCTAGAGTCTCGTCCCCAACAATCATCGTCTTAGAAGCTCTTCTAAATCATGCAATTTGAAAGAATAACATACATGGTCATGGCAGACAATATCAGTCTGAGGTCTCATCTAGCTATACTAGCTATACTACAGCACAAGAAAATCACAAGGTATCAAAATATACAAGCGAGGGGTGTAACAAAATATCACAAAAGACATGCTAAAGTCTGGGTCGAAAACTCACCTTAAATTAGGTCTAGTGGCTAAAACTCCCTCCTAGAAGCATGGCCTAAATTCCCAAGGCATTTTTCATGAATCATGCTCTTGTTAAAACACTTATTCCTTCTTTCTGATCTTACTCTCCCTTATCTACTTAATCATCCCAAAAATTTAAATTTCTACACCTTGTCCTAAGTTGGATCCAAAATCTCTAGATCAAAGTCTATGAAACCCTCGAACTTGTTCAAATCACTATCCCCGAATTTATTCGAAGCTAATACTACTATGTCATGTAGGAACTTATTCTTTATTATAAATCGACCTTCGTATTTCCTTCACGTATACCTTCAAATATTATTCTTCTTAAATTTTAAAACCTCCACAAAATCTTTAAATTTTCTCATAACCCAAAATCCTTGTGTTCACTCTGTCCTCTTACCAACATCTTATTCAATTTTGGTATCATCACCGCTTTATAGTTACATTCTCTTCTCCATTTCTAAATTCCTAAATTTAGCATCACAATCTTAAGTGAAATATCTCAAAAATCAATAACCTAAAATTATTCAAGTCCACAAAATAAATCGACCTCGAATATCCTTGTTGTTTCTAAATTATACCTACGAAATATCACTGTTCTAACCATCAATATATCCAACTATCTTCTGGTGAGCCGGAGGGGTCACTACCTCCTGAGCAGACTAACATCCTATGAAACTGATAGTCAAAATCAATAGAGATTTAGCTATAAAAGGTTACTAGTCTAATGTCAACTAGACTACCATACCTAAGAATAAGTCCTAATACAAGCTATCAAACCATTATACTATGAAAGAGTTATAACTAATGAAGTTCTATAAAGAATTATACTAGTTATCTGAAGTTATCCCTACTCCTAAGTTAAGTGATGATGAAATAAAATAAATTTTTTTTAAAAAAAGACTGAAACGAAAGGTAGAGATGATATGTTCAAAAATCCTCCTAAGATACAATCTGATGATCATATGGTCTGTCCAATCATGATACTCCTTCTAGGTCAAACCCCCAACAATCAAGGTCTAGAAAATTCTATCTAAAAGCTCAAAAACATGGTCCTAATGGTCATGATTTTATAGTCTCGAACAGGGTCACTATACTATCTATCACAGCACAATACATCCTGACAGGTGCTAATGAAATCACACATCAAGATCCAAAAGAAGGACAAGAAGGATAGACCTGCTAACTCATCACCCGCAGCGTCGGTCTCCACGACCGTCAGTGCAAAAGCCATGCCCCTCTGGGGTATATCCCTCTGATGGTGCAGGGCATGGTTCTATGCTATAGGTGGCCTAGCTTCCTCTATCTAATCTATAACTTAAGCAATATCCATGCTGATTTCCTATTCCATACTAGGGCACTATCTATATGGTATCTATTCTGCAACCTGATAATCATACCCGTCTATTCAGATCCATGTTAGCAGAATCCTCGTTACGCTATAAGTACAACAGCGATACTCCATAGAGTCCGTAACTAAGGTACATACCACTAGAATCATGGTATTTAAAATTTTTGCATTACCGCTAGCTTGGCTGCAAAAACTTCAAATTTCTACACCCGAGAAATATATCCAAAATCAGACTCTATCTAATCACCAAACCAGCTAATATGGCTGTAGAAGACTCTAGATTCTATGACTGAGGCAACCTAGCCCATAATATTATCTTGGTAGAAAATTAAGTCAATAATGAATACCAAGAATCAAATTCAACGACGAACAAGGAAGTAGACATAAACTGACGGAATCGAATTTCGAGATAGTTTATAATGAGATTCTCAAGGGTCATCCCAGGAATCTTTTCAAGTAGTCCTAACTGTGATTGAGTAACCTTTCTGCTAAAGCCTATTCCTTAGTTCCTATTGTAGGCGCGCAGCAGTACAACTAATCGTTGCACTACTACGACATCGTACTAATACGACTCTCGACCTGCATGGGCTACTACTAAAAATGTGTCACGACCCGCACCCAGTGTAGGGGCACGAGAAGTAGGTACGTCCAGTCTATATCGTAGTGTCGACGGTAGAACGCTATTCTACTATATAATCAACAACTCATGCAATTATATAATGTACATGTCACAACCTCAACCCCGAATGGAGGACAAGTATAAGATACGATAATACTCAATCACAATCTAAGCATGATAAGATAACACAGGAGTCTAACATCTATATAAAACTCAAAGCAACAACTTAAATAAACTCCCAAAATAACAATATCTCAACAATCTCAAGACACCACTTATTACAAAACAAGTCCTAAAAGAGAAACTAAACCATAAACTAGTAATCTACTCCAAGCTCTACTGGTCCTCTAGGCCAACTGTGAATCTCCAAGTTACCTGTAATATTTTCAACAGGTACAGTCAGGACAGAAACGAGTACAGTACATCTCAGCAGTTCATATCATGACAGAAATATAAAGCATACAATAGAGTAAGATACATAAATCGCCGAAAGAAAGGACATGAAATAAAGAGATGACTATAATGGAAATATCTACTATAAGTAAAGAAAAGTGAAGAACTAACAGTGAACTAATGATTTAGAGTACAAGATAGACATGTGAATGGCTTGATAATAAACATGAGAGTTTGTACATGGCTACACTACTTTGGAAATATTCACATGACCATTTCTATTCCCCCATCCCTAATCAATACACAAGGATTCACTCAAGTTATGTTATTATACTTGATTTCACATGGGGGCCCATAAATGGGTGCACATGAATATAAACATGGGGGCACCGTGAACATGAGAGTACATGAATCACGATAGTGCACATGAATGGTGAAAGCACAAGAATACATGATGAAAGTGAAACACACATGACATGATATATCTGATACTCCCGAGGGGGATAACATCGCATAAAAAGATCCATACAGTACTAATCTGTGTTACCATCATGATAGCATCAAGTAAAGTAATCTAAAGCAAGAATATAAGTCCTAGTAAGTATGAAACAGTCAGAGAATGTACTCGTCCGATACCCTGAACAGCTGATATAAAAAGATGGCCAACTAGAGTCACAAAGTCCTAGTTAGAGCAATACAGGTTATAAAGAGTTTAATTTAAATGGTAATTGAAATTATAATGCAATCTACATGAGTCTAAGTCAATCTAGGTCAAAGTCTACTCTTGGTCAACTTTGATCAACTATAAAGTCAAAATAGGTCAATTCTAGCCAATTGTGGTCAAACTAGCTAGGGTTGGGTCAACAATAGTCAACTAGTCTAGGTTAGTCAATTCTAGGTCTAAACAAACAAAGTCTATGCAAATCAAGTTTCTAAGATAGCTACTAACTCATAGCCTAAGTCACTTGCTAAACCAAGCACAAAACTAAACCATAAGCTAACAAGACACACAAACTTAGTCATATAATTATATATTTTATTCACATTCACATATTCATATACATAGATATATATAGGAAAGCTATATATATAGGCACATACATACATACATATATATTTTTTTTGGAATAAATACATACATATATACATATATTTTTTTTTACATATATATATATATATATATATGTATATATATATATATATAGAGAGAGAGAGAGAGTGAAAGAGAGTGAGAGAGAAGGAGAGGTAAAATAGTAAGTGATTGTGTGTGTGTGTGTGTGTGTTTGGCATGTGTGTGAAATGATATGTGTTAATGTTCTAAGATTTAGTGATAGGTTCGTGTATGTGACATAGGATACATGGTGTCAAAGGATGTATGAATACATGTGTGTAAAAGGTTATAGATTAACTCAGTTTATAGAAATGCGTACATACATACTTACATTGCATACATGCATACATGCATACATACATATCATGTATACATACATACATTGCATACATGCCTATATACATATCATATATGCATACTTGCATTCATTCATGCACCTATATATACATACATATATAGATGCGTACATACATATCATGTATACATACATACATTGCATACATGCCTACATACATATCATATATGCATACTCTACATTATATTACATCTATTCCTGCATACATTCATACATATAATTGTAACACCCAATTTTCTGAAATTGGGGTATTTTTGAAAATTTATTATTTTTATTATTTATTAATGGTATTTTAGTCATGATATGATTTCTGGTGATTTTTAGTTAGTTAAAACTATTTTCTAAGTCACGACTTATGGCTTTGGTTAACTACTAGTGTATACCTAGTGTAACCCTAGTTATTCCTTAACCTAGAAGTTGCCATGACCATGTGAGCCTAGCCATAGGCTTAGAACATCAAATTAGTGATTTTAGCCTAAAAGGGTATTTTAGTAATTTACTAGATTTTATTTGGAATTATGTGTTTTTAATATTATTTAATTATTGTTAAGTACCATGATTAGTCCCTAACCTAGTTTACCCTAATCTAGAAGTTAGCCACTAACCTAAAAGCTAGAGGATAGACATTAGTCATTGGTTAAAGTAGGGAAAATATCTAGATATTCACATATGTGATATTTTGCTTAAAACCCTCAAAATATCCTTGCTTGGCACCAAAAGTCCTTGCCTTCACCATGAAGAAAGGCCAAGGACACCCCCCTTGCCATGGCCGGCCAAAGGACACCCCTACACTACCCCCCTTCCTATATAACCCCATCATATTTATTCATGATCATTTTACATGAATTAAAACCTAGAAAAATTCTCTTTCCTTCAAACCTCCATAACTTGATCATTTTTTATCTAAATTCACTCTAGTCTTTTGCATTGGGACCCTACAACATCAAGGGTGCTAAGGGAGGCTAGCAATCCAGATTTCCCAAGCTTTGGGCATCACCAAGTGGAAGGACAAACACCCCCTCTTTATTGAGTTTTCTTGGAATTTGCATCAATAGGTAAATACCCATAAACCTAGCCAATATTGTGTTTCTTCTTCATAAATACATGCATATGGGTCTACCCTGGCTGTGGGTCAAGTTTGGTAAAATCTAGGGTTGGTTTGGTGTCCGTATCGGACATGTATCCTAGGTTATAAAACCTTGTTTGGTAAAATGCCTCAAAGAAATGGTTTTTGTTATTTTGCAAAATGAATTACATATTTGGGTAGCCCTTGGCATGCTGATCACGAAACCCTATGACTGAGCACGTTTCTGTGCTGTGTTCGTGTCCAAAATGGACACGAACTCACTGCACGATGTACACGAACAGTGCCCTGCTACCGCGCTGTTCGTGCTCACTGCACAGAGCACTAGGACACGTGAAATTTGACATAGACACGGGGGAAATGCCTGCGAACATGCCCCCAAAGTCTTATGACTTCTCATGTCGTGTCGAGTAAGAAAACTCACTCGCACTGGACACGTACTGTGCTACACGCGCACGTTTCAGCCAAGAAATCGGCTCTGATACGAGCCTCGTGTCCCTCGTGGACACATCGTGGTGTCGTGTCAGGGTGACACGTGTGTAGCCCATTATTGGGCAAATACTAGGACATGAGCATGAGATGTGTTGTGTCCTGTGTCACGAGCATGAGACGCTAGACCGCGTGTACGACGCGGTCTGAAATGCACAATTTTTGACACTGATACGCGTGTTGTATCACATATAGACACGGGGATGACACGTAACAGTGTGTCGATCGTGTAGCCCTATATGTGGGCTACACGTGTGCATGACCACGAGACGTGTCGTGTCTTGTGGTGTGTCCATGAGAGCGAGGAACGCGTGCACGACGCAGTGTACGTGTGTGTGTGTCAGCATTTACCCGATTGGGTTTTTGTGTGAGTTGACACATCAAATTGTGTCGTGGTGTCGTGTCAGGCACCTAGGACACTAAGGGACACTAGGGGCTAGTGTTACCAACCTTGGGTTTCGAGCCTTAGCTCGGTTTGGGTCGTGTATTTGGGTTTACCCCATCTCACTGTGCACAGTCCCATTTTCCTAATTTTTGGAATAATTCCCAGTTTTCAAAATCGAATTTCAAAACGATTTTTGTTATGTTTTATACATATAATTGTATGTTTTCAGTGTATGTATACGTAGTGTATATATATGTGTGTGTGTTGGAGGAATTGAGGGGTATATACATGTGTGTACATGTGTATATACATATATGTATATATAGGTGTGTGTGTGTATCTGTGTGGTGTGTGTGTTGGTTTCTGGTTCCAGAAATCTGGAACACCCCCTCCCCTGTTCTCTGTGAACACACACACCATGCCCCCTTAGCAGTATCTCTCTCTCTCTCACTCTATTACACTAGTCTCTCTCTCTCTCATTATTTCCTCTCTCACTATCTATACGTATATATATGTTATTATATATATAAGTGTCATTATATATATATGTGTGTGTGATTTGTATTATATATAGTGTATACATATATTAATATATATATGTAGTAGATAGACTTGTGTATCTATATATATATATAGATATGTATATATATGTGACTTTCTAGGTATAGGTTTATATGGAAACCTATAAGAAATTAGCCTATGGCCTAAGTTACTAGCCTATGGCCATTAGGGGCTAACCCTAATTGACCTAATGACCCATGACCTAACTAGTTGACCCTTGTTTGACTAAAGTTGACCAAAGTCAACCTTAGGTCAAAACTTGACCTAATTAACCTAGAATTGACTAGGATTAACCTAAAATGACTAGTTTAACTAGTCTGGCCATGTTTGACCTAACTTGACTAGTAGACCTAGTTGACTAGATAATTGACCATTGTTGACCAAAGTCAACTATAGGTCAACCATGACCTAATTGACCTAGAGATGGCTTGGATGAACATAGAAAGACTTGTTGACTAAGATTTGACTAAACCCTAGGCTATTAACTAGTTGGTTTAGGTTTGACCTATATATGAGTATATTATTGTGACTTGGGTTTTGTGGAAAGACCTATGTAGATTAAGATATGTATGGGGTTAAGTTAGATACTTAGAGTCGAGTCATGACTTGAGATTGGAATATGGGATTAGCTTGAATATAGGATTAAGGTTGGCATTATATATATATGTATTTATATGTGGTATACTTGTATAGGTATTGGTTATACCTTAACCTTGTGGTGTAGTACCTTAGATAGTCTAGATTGACCTAGACTTGACCATATTGACTAGTATTTGACTAATCTGACCATTGATTGACTAAACCCTAGATAACTTGACTAGTTTGACTAGAATGTTGACCAAGAGTTGACTTTAACCTAGATTAGACTAGTTTGACCTTGTTTGACCTTATTTGACTTAGTTTGACTTCCTGTGACCTAGTTTGACTGTTATAGTTGACCAGGTTTGACTTTTGACCAGATTGACCTAGAATCATGTAGTATGTATTGTATACTCTATTTTTACCATTGTGGATACATTGTGACTTATATTGCTCTGATTAGGAACCATACACCTCTCCTCAGACAGTATATCCTCTTCAGACATTCAGTTATCAGGTGAGTACATTCTCTGACCGTTTCATACTTGCCAGAATTTATATTCTTGCTCTAGATTACTTTACTTGATGCTGACACGATTGTTATTACGGATTGGTACTATATGGAACTTTTCATGAGATGTTATCCCCCTCGGGAGCATCAGATACAGCATGTTTGTGCGTTTCACGAATCATCGTGTATCTCTATGCTTCCATAGATTCACGAATCGCTTGTGACTCATGTACTCTCATGTTCACAGAGCCTCTCATGAATCACCCATTAGTGGGCTTATTACGAATCTTAACATAACTTGAATGGATCCTTGTGTATTAATTGGGGAAACGGGGGAGTAGAAGTAGACATGTGAATAATGCCAAAGTAGTGTAATCATGTATAAACTCAGTAGTGTAATTATGTATAAATTCTAGCCATTTATATGCCTATCTTGTACTCTACATCACTAGACACTTACAGTTCTCTATATACAGTAGATATTTCCTTTACAGCTATCTCTTTAACAGCGTATATTTCCTTTCAGCATTTTCTGTATTTTACTCTATTGCATGCTTTATATTTTCTATCATACTATGCACTGCGTGAGATGTATTGTGCTCGTTCCTGTCCTGACTGGACCTGTTGAAAATATTACAGAGGACGAGGATGAGGCATGGATGACTACATATTATGGAGCAGGACTAGATGACACTTGTGTTGAGGACCCTCAGCAGGATCCACCTGCAGCTGAGGATGTTGCCCCAGTAGTCTAGGCTAGTTTAGCTAGACAGTCATTTCTATATTATTATTTTGTCTCACATTCTGAGTTGTATTTTGAGATGTTGAGATGTATAGACCCTTAGACTTATTGTATATTGGGTTGATATTCTGGATGTTATGTTATCCTAGATACTTAGACTTATTTCATCTATGCTACTGTTCTCTTTGAGTTACTGTCTATCTATCTATCTTTCATTCTTCTACTCTAGATGTGATTGAGGTTGTATTCTGTTATGTCACCTCCATTCGGAGAGTATATACTGTACAGGTACTTTCATATTGTTAGATGTTTGACCTAGGACAGCGTTCTACCGCCGACACTGTGGCGTAGGCTGGACGTACCCACTTCTCGTGTCCTTACTCTAGGGTGCGGGTCATGACACATTTTTAGTGGTGGCCCATACAGGTCAAGTTTATGTAGTGGTATTCGAACTAGAGTACCACTACAGCCTGTGATAGGATTTGAGGAATAGGCTTAGAGAGAGTGGATACTCAATCACAATTAAGAAATTTCCATGGATTTGAACCTACTTACTTTTGTTCAAATTTGTATAATCTATTTCATATTGTCCTTGATACTATCATCCTTGTACCGTTATTGACTTCCTTGTTGATCTGTCTTCAGGATGGTGGAGACACGATCACAGCGTCTCGGTCCAGGTGACACCACTGAGAGGTCTGCCACCTCTCGTCTAGCTCACCAGGACCCGGGGACCACAGCTCCCCTTACTCCAGCTTATGTGGGAGCTTCTGCCACATTTGGGGGTGCATCTCTACTTATTCGGGGGACCATCCCAGCTACCCTAGACATGCCTTCCCCGCTGTCACTCCCAGTTTTCAAAAACAGGAGTATTTTTGTTATTTTACATTTTTGAATATTTTTAAAATTTATTTTATTATTTATGATATTATTTTGGGGTTGAAATTTATTTTATTATTTATGATATCATTTTGGGGTTATTTGAGTCGGGTTCGAATTTTAACTCAATTCGACTTGAAACGGGGACCCGGGGGGATAGTTTGACTCTAGTGGGACCCAAACACTAGTTAGACATGGCCCACATGATATTAATTTTAGTTCACATGATATTAATTTTAGTTAGTAGTTAGACTAATTATTTATGGATAAGTTTAGTTAATTAGAGACTTAAAACTAGACTAAATTGACCTCAACCTTTAACCCATTCCTAATTTAAATCAAATAGATTAATAGAGGGCATTTTAGACATTCAAAATAGGGACACCTCACACTTTTTGGGCAGCCACCTATGGGGGAGGGAATAAGGAATGAGCCACTCCTTCATTCATTTGTTTTTATCCACTTTCTCTCTCTTGTTCTTCCCCAAATTAATTTAGAGATGAACCTCCATTGATTTCATCCCCAAATCAACCCCTTCTTCCACCAAATCTTCTTCATTTCTCTTCTACTCCATGGTTAGAGGGTGCTAGCCAAGTTTGGGAGGATTCGGAGCTCGTTCGTGTCCTTTTGGAATCTCTACGTGTCGGTGTCGTGTCGGAAGGCTTTTCCTTTGAATCTCTCTTCCGGAAGGTATAATCTCTCATCTAAACCACCCCTACATGCATATAAGAATATTTTAAACCCATAGGAATGATCCCCATGGTTGTATCTCCATTTGTGTCCATTTTGTGTCCAATTGGAGGTCATAGGAGTGTCATTTGTGTTGTGGATGTGTTCATGTTACATATATAGATTTATATATATATATTGTAATGAGAGTGTATCTATATTTATATATGTAATAAATGGTTCATGATGATTATATAATCAAGTTTGTGAGTGTGGTTCCTCATATTATTATTGCTATTATTGTTGTGGATAATTAGGATATATCACTACAAGAAAAATGATCATTTACGGCGCACAATTTACGGCACGCATTGCCTGTGCGCCGTAAATGACACTCTTTTACAGCATGCAATTCTGCGTGCCATAAAAGAGTCGATTTTTGTGTTTTTTACGGCGTGTTTTACCTGCACGCCGTAATTGCAAACACATTTACGGCACGTATTTTCCTGCGCCGTGAATGGTAACTTAATTACGGCATTCGTTTTTGCATGCTTTAAATGTTAAGTTATTTACGGCATGTATTCTTGTGCGCCGTGAATGAGATCTCAATTACGACGTTCCTCAGCACGCCGTGAATGTTGTTTTATTTACGGCATGCGTTTACGTGCCGTAATTGACAGCTTTTTATCCAGGACGATGTTAAGATTAAAAAAATTTGTACAATCTAGCGGCTGAAAGTCTAACGCCATTAAAAAAGAAACAATTTTCTCCAAATCCCCCCAAAACTGAACTAAATCCCCAAAACCCTTCCCCCCAAAAATTTCAGTAGATATTCCCTCTTTTTTTTTTCCTCCCAAATCCCTTCCCCCCACATCGGAGCCCCCAGGCCGTCTCCCCCACCTCCTCCTCTTTAAGCCCCGCATCCCACATTGGAACCCCCGCTGCCTCCTTTGATGAACCCCCTGGTCGTCTCTCCCAGGCCGGCTCACGACAGTCGGAGCGCCCACCGCCTCCTTCGACGAGCCCCAGACCATCTCCCCCAGCCCGACTCACGTCAGGCGGAGCCCCGCCACCTCATTCGAAGACCCCCCATGCCTCCTTCGACGAGCCCCCAGGCAGTCTCCCCCCAGACCCCCGGACGTCGATCTCCACCGGAGGCCCCAAGGCCGTTGATCTCCACCGGACGCCCAAATCCTCATTGTGGCTCAGGTATAAAAAAATTCTATTGTTTATATTTAATTGTTATGCTTTGATTTGCAATTTTATGACCAAAATATGGTAAGAATTTTTTGGTTTCCAATTTTTTTTATAAAAGTTGCTGAAATATGTTAGGTTTTAAGCATTTCTTACAATCAAAAAGAGAAAATTCTGGTGTAACATCGATCTTTGTGGATCATTCGATTCACAACTGTTGTTTATCCAAGAGTTAATTGTTTTAGAGTCCAAGGTACGAATTCAAATACTATATTGTTTTATGCCAAGTTGCCAACAAGCTTTTAGCAGCCATACATGCAAAGAAATAGGACAAAGCTTTGATTGTTGGTGGCGGATACATTGGCCTTGAACTTGGTGCAATAATGAAATTAACAATTTTGACTTAACTATGGTGTACCCTGAACCTTGGTGCAGTAAGTTGTTACTCATTTTTAGTAGCTTGTGAAGCTTCGAATCATTATATTTATTAATTATGTTACAATCTTATCAGAAAAGGAAACCAAATTAAAGATAATACTACAAGGTTTCGTACCATCCTTGAAAAGTGGATTTCCAATGTTAATACATGTTTTCTTAGAAGCACATTTGAAAGCCTAATATAAGTTTCGCCTAATAATTGTTTCGTCTATTACTTCTTTCTATGAGGTATATTATGCGAATAAAGGTGTCAAAAATCAAGGGGACAATTGCTGTGGGATTTGATTCTGATGCAATGGTGACACAAGTTCTTCGGATGTTTTTAACCATGTAGAGTTGAAGGATGTCCTGAAACAACATCTTCTTTTGTGCCTTAAGATGAATTGTTTCCTGAATAATGCCTGTTTTAACTTTTAATTAAATCAGGTTACTGCAGTAAAGTTGAAGGATGGAAGCATTCTGGATGCCGATATTGTCGTGGTAGGAGTTGGCTGAAAACTGCTTATTACACTTTCTAAAAGGCCAACTCGAAGAAGAAAAAAGTGGAATATAGGTCAGTCAGCTTGGTTTCCTTGTGTATGCATGTTAGTATGTGCTTGGTTTGGTGGGAAGTGAGGGAAAGGATAGGAAAATGAAATCGTTTCATTTAGAAATGAGAAGCCATTTGTATAGGATTGTGTTTTATTTAAGTTTCCTTTTCCTCACAATATGTAATTTTTTTTGAGATGTACCATTTTTATCTAGTCTTTGCAGTTTACATACTTATTTCAGGTGGCTCCTCATGAACGACCCGACCATGATGATGCAGATGATTCTTCATGATTCACTTTAGTTCCATGTGTGATGATCTTAAATATGGACTTGGTTAGATTGTATCAGTTGTACCCCCCATTTTGACAAGATTCAAGTTTTGCTATGTTCCATGTTAGGCTTGCAATTCTTATGAAGGTTTCAATTTTTTTGCCAAATACAACATATTTTGTCCTCTTTATGGAGAGATACTTTTTCTTGATTATGGCATTACTTACATTCTCTTAGTCTTTGTGTATGAATGTTGTTACATTATTTGTTTTCTTGTTACCATCTGTAACAAGATCCCATGCTCTTTATGGAGAGATACTTTTTCTTGCCAAAGATGCATGTTAATTGAAATTCTTCTTTTGTCGAAGAATATTTACTTTTTCTCTCCCATAGATTCTCTCTTCTTTATCCGTGATCTCTTTAACAGTTAATTTATAACTTTGCAAGATGATATCTTCATAGTATCTTCCTGTATTTTTATTCCAAGTAGTAATTATTGTGGGTATGTTTATTGCTTGTCTTACCATATTATGCTTCTATTTAATGCTTCTTTTCCATATTAGATGACACTCAAGAAGTTGAGCATGACGAAGAATAAATGACGCGAGTGAGAGAATGTATTAACTCTAGGCACATCATCTCCATTGGTCTTGCGGACGTTCTTTTGAATTTCTCAGACATGTCCGTGATAGTAGTAATAATCTCTCTTGAGTTTCTCCAATTCTCATCATTACCGTGTTGCTTGATATGGTTTGATTGCATCTACTGGGGTTGATTTGCAGGCTTTAACTGAAGGTAATGAAAAAACTTGCACTCAGTACTTACTTGAACCAATTTTATGGTTATGGGAATTGCCAAAGACCCCAATCTTTCTCATTGAGAGGCGCTTCTGAATGAAGGACTATTATCCCAAACTGGGAAGGATAGTTACACAAGAAACAATGTAAAAGTAAAACTGTCTATCTCCTCTAATTTTTTATATGCAATTTTCATGTTGTCTAATACCACACTAAAATAATCAGGAAAGCAATAACATGGCTTGTGATGTAAAGGAAGAGGAGATGCAAGGCCTCCCAAATACTGAGAAAATTAGCAAGAACTCAGATGAGGACTACATGTACTTGAAGGTAATTGAACTTCACTTTCCTTCTTTAGGAACATATGATGTATTAATATGCAGAAGTATATTACGCATTGATCCAATCAAAGAAGAATCTATGTACATACCCAGAATACTTACATAACTGCAGATTAGATATGGTAAATTGTGTCCTTCCCTCTATGTACATACCCAGTACAAACTATGACAATTTCTAGGAAACTAAGATTTAGGTAAACTGGAGAGTATCTAGAATTAAAAAGTGTCTATATAACTATGGAGCAGACTCTATTGCTGTTATTGAGATAACATGTTTATCACGGAATCCAGAATACAGCTAAAGGTTTGACAAAAAGAACGAGACATAAAAAAGTATGAGACACACACATACATATATATTGGTGGTACCTGGGGTTCTTCCAGAGGATGTGTCAAAATCAAGTGTGATGAGATCACAACACTATCTTCCTTGATACTTGGCTCAATAGAATGATGTTGATTAGATACATAACTGCTCCCATATTCCTTATTCGGACGTGATAAGTCCCTTGCATTTAGCAGTGAGCTCGAAGATGAGATTGGGCGGTTCCCTTCCAGTGACTTTTGGAGGAGCAAACCAAAAGGAAGGGGCCAGATATGTGCAATGGCATAAGGAAGAGGGATGCAAACCACTTCACCTGCACACACATCAACAGGTGAAACTAAAATTGTAATATACAAATCACAGGAATACCAACAAATAAGTATGTAAATTGTTTAATTAGTGTGAGAGATTTCATAGAGAGAATCATTTTGTAGCAGTAATACAGAATCATACATGAATCCAGAAGCTGTTTGAACAGACAATGCTACTTGATAGAACTCAAAGACTGAGTAGAGAAGATATAGTGATATAATAAAAGGGATTGCCAACGATGTCATGGATCGTTATCATGTCAATTCCTTAATGTATACTAACTTGAAGAGCTATAGTTCTTACCAGATGTATTGTATATGGACAAAGTGTCGGTCTGTAAAACACAAAGAAGCGCCTCTGAGATTGCAGCCATTCGGCACCAGCAGGCCTGAATTTCCAGGAACAAATTTCTCAGAAAATCAGTTTAGGAAGAAAATAAACCAAAATATCTCGTTAGGTAAAAGCTAGAGGTACTTAAATGGAAACAGTCTTTATAAGTGAGTCATTTCTGTAATAAGGTTACAAATGTGTATGAATATATACCAACCTATGTTAGAAAATAGGCAAAGATCCATCTATAAAAAAAGGGTGGATATAAGAAGGAACATAATAAACAAAACCAAGCGACTGCAAAAAAGTTGCACCCAGGATGCAACTAACAGATGATAACTTTGGAGAATAGTCAACCATATGCAAGTAAAAAGTCCATAAAAGATAATTATTGTTAAAGAAGAAAAGTATGAGAAGAGTACAAGGTTAAGCTCCTTCAAGCTCAAGTAGTTCAAAACTACCTCGAAACAAAAGCTGAATAACTCCAAAATAAAAAATGATTACTGAACCTTGTTTCCCTTGTTGTTGTCATATGTGGATTCCAAAACCAAACTTACCTGAAACTTAGATCAAATGATAGATACACCGTGTTTGGGGGTGGGGGTGGGGGTGGGCATGGGGAAGGGGTGTGGATGGGCTTGGATTATGGTTGTTTATGTCTAAATCTTATGGTCCATGCCATCAATTTTGGGCAAAACCATTGGTGAAACAACCCTGATTTCAAATGTAAAAAACAAGCTTAAAAGGGTGATGCATTTTATTTTCCATCAGAGACGATCTTTTATATTATTTCTGATATTTTTTAGTTGGATACCATATTCTTGTCTTAGCCTATTAGTGGAGTTCTTCACTGGTAATTATTTTAGACTTTCGCCTAGTTTCATTCATAGTCACTTTGTAATGCAATTGAAAATTTGAAACCAAATAGGAAAAATATGGGATAGCTTCAACCATGGTTAAGCTTAGATTATATAGATTAGAGTTTATATATGGAGAGTATGTTTATAGTCTTCTTGGGAGTAAATTTGAGCTTGATTAGGATTACTTTGCATTCTATGTTGTCCCATTTCACTTCAAACTCTTATTTATTGCTATTGGGTCGTATCTAGATCAAGATTACTGGGTGTTCCTGTAGCACAGGTATCATGCCCATGAACAAATATTCTTCCTTGAAGTATTAGTTCAGACAATAAACAAGGGATTCAATCAATTGGAAGTTTAAATGTGGTCCAATCAAAGGGTGTGTTGACAGATTTCTAATTCTTCAATATTTGTTCCTGTGGTCTAGTAATATCAAAAAGAATAAAACACCTGTAGCAGAACTTTCAACAAAGAGGAAGTGTTTTCTTCTGTGTTCTTTTTCTTCGAGCGGTTCCTTATCAGTATTTCCCTCTTTCTTCTTGAAGTTTACCCTCCCTTTCCATATATTCCCTATTTTATTGGAGGTTTGGTTTTGTTGAATTACCTTAAGATTTTCAAGGGTTCACTTGTGTGTGCATTTTGTGCAAAGATTGGTGTGCAGTCCAGTTGGGGACTGATTTCCTGTTTAGTACTTGCAAATAGCAACTGCAGTGTCAAATTGCGGAGAGATCTAGATGAGTGCAGTAATATTAGATTAATACAAGATGTAATAGGACTGACTGCTACGTAGTCAGTAATGCAGGAGCAGTGGCTTTGTACTAAGTTCTTATCTGTAGGGTGACCCGTAGTTTAGTTCTGAAATGAGGGGTCCTGCAGGTTGGATGTAGTTGCAGTATAGTCAGGAAAGAATTGAAAGGGCGTTGTAGTAGTGGTAGCCTGCTACTTGCATTGCAGTTGTATTAGATGTTCCTTACAGTACAGTGGGTTGCACACATGTGCAGCAGTACAGTGGGTTAAATTTGGTTTAGTTCTGAAGTGAGACTCATCTTGAATTTATTTATTAAGTCCTTGACAGAAAAATTATCCATCAACAGCTGATTTTTATTTATTTGTGCGCATATTACCAATTTCAATATGGACTGAATGGGACGATTGACTGAGCAATGGTTGTGTTTATGCATACATTAATTTGTGCCCATAATACTTATTTATTTATGTTTATTGTTTCATTGTTGTGTTTATATATACATCAAATTGGATATAATGAACTAAAACACATTTTATGTTTGTGCAGGTTATCAATCAATGAAAATATTTGGGTTTTGTGTTTGAAGCTTCACCTCTGCAACCATTTGAGCCAAAATTTGTCATAGAAGATAATTTACATTTTTTTTCCAAAGTAGGACAAATTATGAAACAAGCTCAATTTGTATTGAAATATTGTATTGTTCTTATAATTCAGTACTAAAATACTTTTGTAGTTCATGAAACAATATGGCATGATATTTTGGCATGGCCTTTTGTTTGCTATTAATGTATTTTGGCTATTGAATCCGATTATTTTTATGACATCACGTGTCTGGGTTCTTTTGAATTACGTTTCACTTTTGTAGTTTGATTGGAATTATATGCCAGTGATCAACTATTTCTTTAACTTATGTTTGTTATATTATATACTTTGTTTACCATTGATATCCTTGCTTAAATAAATTGGCCGGATTGGTATGGAAATAATAATAATAATAATAATAATAATAATTATTAGATAAAAAAATTCATAAAATATTATTTACAACATGCTACATATGTCATAAATGGTAAATATCAAAAATATCTTTTACGGCATCAAAATATATGCTATATTTGATCATGTGCGAATAACTATTACGGTGTGCATCTATACGCCGTATTTGATTCAACGCGAATATCTATTACGACGCACATATGTATGCAGTGAAAGAGCAATTACGGCACACGAAATATGCCGTAAATGGTTGTCGAAATTCAGTGAAAAATATCTATTATGGCACACACATGTATGTCATGAAAGAGCAATTATGGCACACAAAATATGCCGTAAATGGTCGTCGAGATTCTGTAAAAAAGGCATTTACGGCGTTAATATGTTTACATTTACGGCATTCAGAATGCGCCGTAAATAATAGGCTCATTTACGGCATGAGCATTTACGGCACCAAAATGTATGCCGTAAAAGATCATTTACGGCGCGTTTCGCGTGCTGTAAATGATCGGTATTCTTGTAGTGTATATTGTGTATTCTTTTGGCTCAAACTATCTAAATCCGTCATAATTTTTATCCACGTTTTTAATTTCAGCCCTAACTTAGAAATATCATAACTTCTAGCTCAAAGCTCGGTTTAATCTCCCATTTTTTTAAAAAGAAGCGTATTGAAGTTAGATTTCCAAAAACATGTATTAATAGGCCTAATTCTTTCTATAACTTTCTAGAGAATTATTTGAGTGTCAGCTGTACGAAAGACAAACGCGTTCTCGGTGTTTTCGCGATTCCGGGAGTTTCCGGAAACGAAAATACTATCCGTTTGAAGTTTCGGAAAGCTAACACATAGATCTATAACATACTTTAATCTTAGAAATTAATTCATGCTGAGTTGGTACAGTATTGATTATTAGTAGGAGTTACTATTCGACATATGCATTTTGTGCACCCTTGTGTGTAATATAATATTCTATTTGATTTTAACCCATGTTAATGTATATACATTATGTAACTAAATAGAGAATGCAAGCATGAGTAAATGGTTAAATAAATGATGTATGACATGTAAGTATCCTATCTAATGTAAGCATGTATAAGTATGGCTTGTAATGAATATGTAGGTTCCATAGTATGTAATGTATGGTACATATAGTAGTGCAAGAGAATAAATGAATGATGAATGAATGCAAGCATGAATATAATGTAATAATAGATGTAATATATGCAATATACAAGTTAATGAGATGTAATGTTCTATGTTAACACAAATCCTATATTACCTCATGTCCCCCTTACACTATGTTGACACTATCACACTTGACACTTTGTTTACTTACACTTTGACACTCTTTGATATGTATACACTATGTATGCCCATTTAACCCTCACTTGCCCCTTTGCCATGTTTACATACACACACATAGCCTCTTAAATAAGTATTTATGAATATAGTTAACTTAGCTATGTATGTATATTATATATATGGTAGCATATTATATTGTAATATATAAGTTTATATAGCCATTGAAATGCCATGATTATAGACCTAATGTTGAATACCAATATATGCATGTGTATATATGTGTAGACATGTATAGCTTAAAGTAATAGATTATCTAGTGTATATCTAATGTGAATTCTTGCCTATTTGAGTATTGAATAATTGTATGCTATATAGAGTTGGGTGTATGTTGGCTTGTATAGCCTTGTATTGATGTGTGCTTGCTAGGATAGTCTTGGTTAGGCCTAGTAAGACTTGCTGGGTTAGGACATGACCTAGTTTGACTAGTGCAGTTGACCAGAGTTGAACAAGGGTTGACTTTGGCCTATTTGATCTAGATTCATGTAGAATGCATTGTAGTGCTTTATATTACCCTTCTGGATATGTTGTGACTTGTGCTGTTCTAATTAGGAGCTAGATACCTCTCCTCGGACAGTATCTTTATCTTGGACATTCAGATATCAGGCGAGTACATTCTCTGACCGTTTCATACTTGTATGGATTTACATTCTTGCTCTAGATTACTGTACTTGATGCTGACACGATCATTATCACGGATTGGTACTATATGGATCTTCTTCTGAGATGTTATCTCCTTGTATTCACTAAAGACATATTATAATATGCGTTTTACTTACATATTGTATTTATTGAATACCCTTATCATTGTACACTCATTGTGCATATTGTACTCTCATTATCACATTGAGCCATTGTACAAGCCATTGTACAAGCCATTGTATAAGGTAACATAACTGAATTGGATCCTTGTGTATTGATTGGGGGAGGGAGAGTAGAAGTGGTTATGTGATCAATCCTATTGTATAAGAAATTGTATATATCCATTGTACACCCACGTACAAAGGAGTCCCATTTTATTGTATAACCTAACCCGTTTATATAACCATATTGTACTCTAAATCACATGTTCCTTACAGTTCTTACTTATCATATTTAGATATTTTCTGTTATCAAACCTCTTCTGTTTTTCATATACCTTCTTCATTCAGCGTTTTATGTACTTTACTCTATTGCATGCTTTATATTTCCTAACATGATATGAACTGTGTGAGATATTTTGTGCTCGCTCCTGTCCTGACTGGATCTGTTGACAAATTTTACAGATAGCTTGGAGGTTGCCTGCTAGCCTAGAGGAGACACATTAGAGGTGGTTTAGATAGTTATTTCTTTTGTCTGGAGTTGTATTTACTTGTGGATTACTGTATTTGAGTTTTGAGATGTATTTCTGGGTTTATGTATCTTAGACACTTAGTCTTCTATCTCCTGTATCTCTTTTGGATTTATATTTTATCTATCCTTATCATGCTCTACCTTAGATGTGATTGAGACTGTATCTGCTATGTCACCCCCATTCGGGGAGTATAAACTGCTTAGCATTATATTGTTAGATGTTGTGACCTAGGACAGCGTTCTACCGCCGACACTGCGGCCTAGGCTGGGCGTCGTTACATTCTCGTACCCTAACAGTGGGTGCAGGTCGTGACACGTTTTTAGTGGTGGCCCATGCAGGTCGAGTTTATGTAGTGGTATTCGAACTAGAATACCACTACAGCCTGCAGTAGGAATATGATATATTTTTGAAGGTACTCAATCACAATTAGGATCCCTTGAGAGATTCCTGGGACAACCCTTGAGAATCTTATTTTAACTTCGATTTAAATTTTTTTTTCTTGATTTGATTTATCTTTACTTTTTATTGTTGAATTTAATTTTGATGGATTATTGTTGAATTGAGTTTGTATTTATTGATTTTGATGGATGATTGTAGAATTTTGAATCTTGATGATAGCTATTGCATCCGAGTTTGTATTTTGATGGATTTTTGTTCATTTTTGAATTTTGAAGTTCGTTGATAAATTTGATTTGATTTTGGGTATTCATTGTTGATTTAATTTAATTTTTGACAAGATAAAATTATATGGGCTAGGTCATCTGAGTTTTGGAATCTAGTCTTCTATAGTCACATTAGCCAGCATGGTAAGGACATATAGTCTGACTCTGGATATATTTCTCGGGTGTAGAAGTTTAAGGTTTTCGCAGCCAAGCTAGCGGCACCGCAAAAATGTTAAATACCATGATTCTAGAGGTATGTGCATAAGTCAAGGGCTCTGTGATTATCGTAGCCTTGCTCACTAGTATGACGAGGATTTAGAGTACCATGATTTTGGATAGACGCATATGATTATCAGATTGTACATTAAATATTTTCGAGCATGTTTCTCTACTTTTGTTACAGTCCTTCAAAAAATAATAATTATTAATTGGTTTGTTTTGTTTAGTTTCTAATTATTTAACTTAGGAGTAGGTTTAGCTGTTTTTATGAACCTTGTGTAACTTCTTGCTATGAGTTTCTTCTTAATACAATGAATCGATAATTTTGCTAGACTTTATCTTGGATTTGATAATTTAGCTCTGGGTTTCAAAATGGTTCTTTTTTAAACAGATAAGCAAAACAGGTTTTATCGTTATATTCTTCTTGCTATTATTCTTGTATTAGATAATAATAAAACTGTCTTGATTACGTCAATCACCTGCTTTATAATCTTGGTAGGAATCTAAATGTTGGTCTTAACGTAGAATTAAATTTTTATTTGGGACATGAGAATATGTATATGAATATATATAGCAGACACTTTCCTGACACTTATGCATGCTACACTTAATTTTCACCTATCTGAATACATATTAATATGTCGTTAATGTTTAAATTCTCGAAACCCCAATATTTTTAGTTCTCTTCTTTTTCTGGCTTAACTCGTGATTTAAATATAAATTTTATGTTATTAGTTATGTTTACATCACTGTATCATGTTAATATTACACTTGTTTAAATGTTAGCTTATTTTCAGACTTTGTATGTAAATGCTGAACTAAAACTGGTTTAACCTTTCAATGATAAGCTATAACCCTGTACAAGGACACACACACACACCCTAACTTAGTATACACTGTCATGTAACCTAACCCTTCCTCTCTATGTTATGATTATATATCTAGATAGATATATATAGAGCTTAGGCATACATGTTATAATGTATATAGATACATGACTAAATCTCTACCTCTCTTTATATATATATATATATGTATAAGGTTAGCCATGCATGTTATGAGTAAATAAGTTGCGTATTGTAGATTGTTTAACCAATATGCCATGATTAGTGTAACTTGATAGCCGTTGTTTTGAAACCCAATTTCTCATATACAATTTCATGTATATTTCGTCTACACACATGCCTACTATCTAACCATATTAACCTGTTCACATACACCTATACACACACAAACCATATAACATTACATAATGCCAGCTTTTTCCTCTCTAACGCTCTCTATATATATGTTGTGATTAGATTTCAATGCAAGTGACTTTCAATTCTTTAACTTTGAAATTGATTTTTCTGTACCCTTTTAGATTATTGGAAGTTACCTTTCTTATTTTTATATATTTTTTTATGAGTACCAGCTTCCACATAGGATGGTAGACTGTCTTACAGTTTTGATGATTTGTTATTTTTGTATCTTTTTCAGTTTAGCACTCTAGATTTCTTGTGTGTTTGATACCCTATGACCGTCTTGGTTTAGCATGACTAGTATACCTAGATGAGACTTTCACTACCACCGTATGCAATGACCCTGTATGTCGTCCTTTTGATCACATGATTTATTTTAATCTGGGACTTTGATTGTGGGGGTTCGACCAAGAGGGAGTATGGACATTTTAATTTCGAGGATAAAATTTTTCTAAGGTGGGTACACTTGTAACACCCAGTTTTCTAAAATGAGAGTAATTTTGAAATTTTATAATTTTAATCATTTATTGATTTGACATTTAAATCATGATATAATTTTTTGTAATTTTTAAATCATTTTAAAACTATTTAAAATTATGACTTGTAATTTTGATGTTTTGCTAGTGAAACCCTAGAGACTGTTGACCTAGAGCCTAACCATGTGATTAGGATATTTTAATATCATTTCTGGCCTAAGGATATTTTGCATTTGACCTCTTTGAATTATTTTGATATTTATTGCGTTGGTGATTGTTAATTTTGATCTTTGATAGGTGTGATTTTGTGATGGTTTTGTGTCCGTATCGGACACGTATCAGTCTTTATTTACAAATGTTTGATGTGCCTCAAGGAGATTTTTTTATTGCTGATTTTTTTTGAAAATTATTTGAATGAGATTGTTTCTGCATGTGTTTCCTGTGATTGCTTTGTTTTAATTTCGAGGACGAAATTTTTTTAAGGTGGATAGATTTGTCACCCCCAGTTTTCAAAACAGGGGTATTTTTGTCATTTTACATTTTTGAATATTTTTAAAATTTATTTTATTATTTATGATATTATTTTGGGGTTGAAATTTATTTTATTATTTATGATATTGTTTTGGGGTTATTTGAGTCGGGTTCGAATTTTAACTCAATTCGACTTGAAACGGGGACCCGGGGGGGTAGTTTGACTCTAGTGGGACCCACACACTAGTTAGACATGGCCCACATGATATTAATTTTAGTCCACATGATATTAATTTTAGTTAGTAGTTAGACTAATTATTTATGGATAGGTTTAGTTAATTAGAGACTTAAAACTAGACTAAATTGACCTCAACCTTTAACCCATTCCTAATTTATATCAAATAGATTAATGGAGGGCATTTTAGACATCCAAAATAGGGACACCTCACACTTTTTGGGCAGCCACCTATGGGGGGGGATAAGGAATGAGTCACTCCTTCATTCATTTGTTTTATCCACTTTCTCTCTCTTGTTCCTCCCCAAATTAATTTAGAGATGAACCTCCATTGATTTCATCCCCAAATCAACCCCTTCTTCCACTAAATCTTCTTCATTTCTCTTCTACTCCATGGTTAGAGGGTGCTAGCCAAGTTTGGGAGGATTCGGAGCTCGTTCGTGTCCTTTTGGAATCTCTACGTGTCGGTGTCGTGTCGGAAGGCTTTTCCTTTGAATCTCTCTCCCGGAAGGTATAATCTCTCATCTAAACCACCCCTACATGCATATAAGAATATTTTAAACCCATAGGAATGATCCCTATGGTTGTATCTCCATTTGTGTCCATTTTGTGTCCATTTGGAGGTCATAGGAGTGTCCTTTGTGTTGTGGATGTGTTCATGTTACATATATAGATTTATATATATATATTGTAATGAGAGTGTATCTATATTTATATATGTAATAAATGGTTCATGATGATTATATAATCAAGTTTGTGAGTGTGGTTCCTCATATTATTATTGCTATTATTGTTGTGGATAATTAGGATATATTGTGTATTCTTTTGGCTCAAACTATCTAAATCCGTCATGATTTTTATCCACGTTTTTAATTTCAGCCCTAACTTAGAAATGTCATAACTTCTAGCTCAAAGCTCGGTTTAGTCTTCCGTTTTTTTAAAAGAAGCGTATTGAAGTTAGATTTCCAAAAACATATTATAGGCCTAATTCTTTCTTTAACTTTCTGGAGAATTATTTGAGTGTCAGCTGTACGAAAGACAAACGCGTTCGTGTGTTTTTGCGATTCCGGGAGTTTCCGGAAACGAAAACGCGATCCGTTTGAAGTTTCGGAAAGCTAACACATAGATCTATAACATACTTTAATCCTAGAAATTAGTTCATGCTGAGTTGGTACAGTATTGATTCTTAGTAGGAGTTACTATTCGGCATATGCATTTTGTGCACCCTTGTGTAATATAATATTCTATTTGATTTTAACCCATGTTAATGTATATACATTATGTAACATAGAGAATGCAAGCATGAGTAAATG
>JANAVB010028818.1:25417520-25423806 GCA_029216955.1 Iris pallida | reverse complement strand
GCAGCAGCACAGCAGTGTCAGACGACAGAGTTTACCAGGGGCATAGATGAGGTCCATCAGCTGGCTAGAGCGACGATAGAGAGGTTGGCTGTCTAGCCACAGGGAGGATCGGGACAGCCACGACAGCAGGGATTCCGAGCATTCAGGAGTTCAAGAAGATGAACCCCAGGGACCTTGGGGACAGAGGGGATTCTTTATGCTGATGACTGGATTGAGCACATTGAGGAGATTTTTCGACTGGCGGAGATACTAGTCGGACTCCAGATAGAGGCAGCAGCCAGCCAGATGCGGGATCTGCCCGTACCTAGTATCAGATGGACCCGAGAGTAGGCACTCCAGGGCAGACATGGGGAGCTTTTAAGGAGCTCTTCAAGGGGAATTTTTCTCGGATCAGGCAGTCGGTGCCTTGGAGACCCAGTTCGAGAACCTAGTTCAGGGGAACCAGACTGTAGAGGAGTATACCGGTGAGTTTTGTCGATTGAGCAGGTTTGTGGAGGGCCTTAGCGAGACAGCGAAGGCGAGGAGGTTCAGGAAGGGCTTGGTCAAGGAGGTCAAGTCCTTGACCAAGAGTGACAGGAATGCCACTTTTGAGGAGATTCTGGCAGGAGCGATGGCAGTTGAGGATGATCTTGAGCTGAAGCTCAAGAGGGGCCGTGATACACAGGGAGTCGACAGCAGTGGAGGTCAGGCCAAGAGGCCTCACTATCAGCATCAGCAGAGGCAGCCACAGCAGTATCAGCAGCCGAGGCAGCAACAGACCCCGAGACAGCAGACTACCAGTTGTCCCTACTGTAAGAAGCCGGGACATGGATGGGGAGAGTACAGAAAAAGGCTGGGCTGGTGCCTACTATGTGGGGCAGCGGACCACCAGCTGAGGGAGTGTTCCCAGTACACAGGCAGAGTAGTACCAGGAGCAGGAGCCAAGGCTCCGGTAGGTCAGCAGAGGGGACTGTTACAGCCACAGCAGCAGAGATTTATGCAGTTTTAGCAACAGGCTGGAAGAGGCCAGCAGGGGCGAGCTTACGCTATGACAGTTGAGGATGCTCAGGCAGTTGGCGATGTGCTTGCAGGTTCAGTTCTTCTAAATTCCATTCCCACCTTGCTTCATTATATCTATCTTGAAATCCAATTCCATCTGCTCCTACCTGTTTCTTTATTATCGATAAGTTTTGACCTGGTAGTTCTTTTTGATTTTTGTCGATTGTTTGTTTCTTCATCTCTTACTTAGGAGTAGGAGTAGGAGTAGCTTTAGCCGTTAATATAATTCTTTGAGTAACTTCTTTTGTCAAGAAATTTCCCTTAAATGAATTAATGTATGTGCTATGCCTTTTTGACTTAGAATTGATAGAGTAGCTCTGACCATAGAATGGTAACCCTTTTAGCCCTGTGATTTATTGTTTCCTTATCTTCCCAGTCTATACCTATGACCAGGACTGTCCCACTAAACCTGCCCCTTATACTACTATTGCATCATAATTTCCGGTTCAATTTAGGCCATAGACTTTTCCCACTCTAAATTATGATCATCGTAGGCATATTACCGTGACTTTTAAATTTGGAGCACAAGACTAGTTATTTTCTCAGAAACAACTTCACATACATGACCTAGACATGACACTCTACACCCATGACCTTAGTATCCCACTCAGGCATACCATCGTGTGCTTCATTTGCTTAGTACGATTTTCCTGACCCGAGACTCCGTCCTGATTTACCCCATTGAGTTAATTTTGATTTCGATTTGAATTAAGGACACATTTTGACCTAAACTGCTAGCCAATTTTGGACATAACCCAGTATAGGTCTACTACCCATATTTTACTTATTGACCTTGTATGTTGCAAGGTAGTAGTTTCGACCCTGATTGTTGGAGGTTTGACCTAGAAGGAGTACGACCATTTAAATTTCGAGGACGAAATTATTTTAAGGAGGGTAGACTTGTAACACCTAGTTTTCTGAAATTGGGGTATTTTTGAAATTTTATTATTTTTATTATTTATTAATGGTATTTTAGTCATGATATGATTTTTGGTGATTTTTAGTTAGTTAAAACTATTTTCTAAGTCACGACTTATGACTTTGGTTAACTACTAGTGTATACCTAGTGTAACCCTAGTTATTCCTTAACCTAGAAGTTGTCATGACCATGTGAGCCTAGCCATAGGCTTAGAACATCAAATTAGTGATTTTAGCCTAAAAGGGTATTTTGGTAATTTACTAGATTTTATTTAGAATTATGTGTTTTTAATATTATTTAATTATTGTTAAGTACTATGATTAGTCCCTAACCTAGTTTACCCTAATCTAGAAGTTAGCCACTAACCTAAAAGCTATAGAATAGACATTAGTCATTGGTTAAAGTAGGAAAATATCTAGATATTCACATATGTGATATTTTGCTTAAAAACCTCAAAATATCCTTGCTTGGCACCAAAAGTCCTTGCCTTCACCATGAAAAAAGGCCAAGGACACCCCCCTTGCAATGGCCGGCCAAAGGACACCCCTACACTACCCCCCTTCCTATATAACCCCATCATATTTATTCATGATCATTTTATATGAATTAAAACCTAGAAAAATTCCCTTTCCTTTAAACCTCCATAACTTGATCATTTTTTTATCTAAATTCACTCTAGTCTTTTACATTGGGACCCTACAACATCAAGGGTGCTAAGGGAGGCTAGCAATCCAGATTTCACAAGCTTTGGACATCACCAAGTGGAAGGACAAACACCCCCTCTTTATTGAGTTTCCTTGGAATTTGCATCAATAGGTAAATACCCATAAACCTAGCTAATATTGTGTTTTTTTCTTCATAAATGCATGTATATAGGTCTACCCTAGCTGTGGGTCAAGTTTGGTAAAATCTAGGGTTGGTTTGGTGTCTGTATCGGACACGTATCCTAGGTTATAAAACCTTGTTCGGTGAAATGCCTCAAAGAAATGGTTTTTGTTATTTTGCAAAACGAATTACATATTTGGGTAGCCCTTGGCATGCTGATCACGAAACCCTATGACTGAGCATGTTTCTGTGTTGTGTCCGTGTCCAAAATGGACACGAACTCACTGCACGATGCACACGAACAGTTCCCTGCTACCACGCTGTTCGTGCTCACTGTACAGAGCACTAGGACACGTAAAATTTGACATGGACACGGGGGAAATGTCTGCGAACATGCCCCCAAAGTCTCATGACTTCTCGTGTCCTGTCGAGTGAGAAAACTCACTCGCACTGGACACGCACTGCGCTACACGCGCACATTTCAGCCGAGAAATCGGCTCTGATATGAGCCTCGTGTCCCTCGTGGACACGTCGTGGTATCGTGTCAGGATGACACGTGTGTAGCCCATCACTGGGCGAACACTAGGACATGAGCACGAGATGTGTTGTGTCCTGTGTCACGAGCATGAGACGCTAGACCGCGTGTACGACGCGGTCTGAAATGCACGATTTTTGACACTGATACGCGTGTTGTATCACATATAGACACGGGGATGACACGTAACAGTGTGTCAATCGTGTAGCCCTATATGTGGGCTACACGTGTGCATGACCACGAGACATGTCGTGTCTCGTAGTGTGTCCACGAGAGCGAGGAACGCGTGCACGATGCAGTGTACGTGTGTGTGTCAGTGTTTACCCGATTGGGTTTTTGTGTGAGTTGACACATCAAATTATGTCGTGGTGTCGTGTCAGGCACCTAGGACACTAAGGGACACTAGGGGCTAGTGTTACCAACCTTGGGTTTCGAGCCTTAGCTCGGTTTGGGTCGTGTATTTGGGTTTACCCTATCTCACTGTGCACAGTCCCATTTTTCTGATTTTTGGGATAATTCCCAGTTTTCAAAATCGAATTTCAAAACGATTTTTGTTATGTTTTATACATATAATTGTATGTTTTCAGTATATGTATATGTAGTGTATATATATGTGTGTGTGTAGGAGGAATTGAGGGGTATATACATGTGTGTACATGTGTATATATGTATATGTATATATAGGTGTGTGTGTGTATCTGTGTGGTGTGTGTGTTGGTTTCTGGTTCCAGAAATCTGGAACACCCCCCTCCCCTGTTCTCTGTGAACACACACACCATGCCCCCTTAGCAGTATCTCTCTCTCTCTCACTCTATTACACTAGTCTCTCTCTCTCTCTCTCATTATTCCCTCTCTCACTATCTATACGTGTATATATGTTATTATATATATATATATTTTTTTTTTTATTATATATATAAGTGTCATTATATATATGTGTGTGTGATTTGTATTATATATAGTGTATACATATATTAATATATATATATGTAGTAGATAGACTTGTGTATATCTATATATATAGATATGTATATATATGTGACTTTCTAGGTATAGGTTTATATGGAAACCTATAAGAAATTAGCCTATGGCCTAAGTTACTAGCCTATGGCCATTAGGGGCTAACCCTAATTGACCTAATGACCCATGACCTAACTAGTTGACCCTTGTTTGATTATAGTTGACCAAAGTCAACCTTAGGTCAAAACTTGACCTAATTAACATAGAATTGACTAGGATTAACCTAAAATGACTAGTTTAACTTGTCTGGCCATGTTTGACCAAACTTGACTAGTAGACCTAGTTGACTAGATAATTGACCATTGTTGACCAAAGTCAACTATAGGTCAACCATGACCTAATTGACCTAGAGATGGCTTGGATGAACATAGAAGGACTTGTTGACTAAGATTTGACTAAACCCTAGGCTATTAACTAGTTGGTTTAGGTTTGACCTATATATGAGTATATTATTGTGACTTGGGTTTTGTGGAAAGACCTATATAGATTAAGATATGTATGGGGTTAAGTTAGATACTTAGAGTCGAGTCATGACTTAAGATTGGAATATGGGATTAGCTTGAATATAGGATTAAGGTTGGTATTATATATATATGTATTTATATGTGGTATACTTGTATAGGTATTGGTTATACCTTAACCTTGTGGTGTAGTATCTTAGATAGTCTAGATTGACCTAGACTTGACCTAGCTTGACCATATTGACTAGTATTTGACTAGTCTGACCATTGATTGACTAAACCCTAGATAACTTGACTAGTTTGACTAGAATATTGACCAAGAGTTGACTTTAACCTAGATTAGACTAGTTTGACCTTGTTTGACCTTATTTGACTTAGTTTGACTTCCTGTGACCTAGTTTGACTGTTATAGTTGACCAGGTTTGACTTTTGACCAGATTGACCTAGAATTATGTAGTATGTATTGTATACTCTATTTTTACCATTGTGGATATATTGTGACTTGTATTGCTCTGATTAGGAACCATACACCTCTCTTCAGACAGTATATCCTCTTCAGACATTCAGTTATCAGGCGAGTACATTCTTTGACCGTTTCATACTTGCCAGGATTTATATTCTTGCTCTAGATTACTTTACTTGATGCTGACACGATTGTTATCACGGATTGGTACTATATAGATCTTTTTATGAGATGTTATCCCCCTCGGGAGCATCAGATACAGCATATTTGTGCGTTTCACGAATCATCGTGTATCTCTATGCTTCCATAGATTTACGAATCGCTTGTGACTCATGTACTCTCATGTTCACAGAACCTCTCATGAATCACCTATTTATGGGCTTATCACGAATCTTAACATAACTTGAATGGATCCTTGTGTATTGATTGAGGAAACGGAAGAGTAGAAGTAGACATGTGAATAATTCCAAAGTAGTGTAATCATGTATAAACTCAGTAGTGTAATCATGTATAAATTTTAGCCATTCATATGCCTATCTTGTACTCTACATCACTAGACACTTACAGTTCTCTATATACAGTAGATATTTCCTTTACAGCTATCTCTTTTATAGCGTATATTTCCTTTCAACATTTCCTGTATTTTACTCTATTGTATGCTTTATATTCCTATCATACTATGCACTGCGTGAGATGTATTGTGCTCATTCCTGTCCTGACTGGACCTGTTGAAAATATTACAGAGGACGAGAATGAGGCATGGGTGACTACATATTATGGAGCAGGACTAGATGACACTTGTGTTGAGGACCCTCAGCAGGATCCACCTACAGCTGAGGATGTTGCCCCAGTAGTCTAGGCTAGTTTAGCTAGACAGTCATTTCTATATTATTATTTTGTCTCACATTCTGAGTTGTATTTTGAGATGTTGAGATGTATAGACCCTTAGACTTATTGTATATTGGGTTGATATTCTGGATGTTATGTTATCCTAGACACTTAGACTTATTTCATCTATGCTACTG
>JANAVB010028818.1:25372520-25407520 GCA_029216955.1 Iris pallida | reverse complement strand
GAGCTGTCGGACATCGACCTCTCGAACCCCTCCGATGTCCATACCATTCGTATTTTGTTCTCTGCAGCTGAGATCTCCCCCTATCTTCATGCTTTGTGAGGACGTTCGTGCTGAAATTCCCCTCTGGATGCCCAAAAATCCTCATAGCACAAGAAGCCATCGCTGGCTGGGGACTCTCCTCAGCATACAAGGTCTCCCCGCTGGACCCCAAATACCTGCTCCTCCACCTCTCCTCTGACTTCAACTACTCCTTAGTCTGGGCTAAAGGCACCACCAGTATTGGCCCACATAGCGTCAAGATCGCTAAATGGTCCCCCGGATTCAACCCCAAATTCGACTCGACGATAATCGCGGTGTTGATCACCCTTCCAAACCTCCCCTTGTCTGTTTTGCCCCCGCTGCTCTTAAGAGAATTGTCAGCTCCTTTGGGACCCTCGTAGCTATCGCTGAAGAAACTCGCATTCTCTCAAAAGGGCACTACGCGAAGATTTGCGTGGAGCTCGACCTGTCATCTGAACCTCCCACTCTCCTTCAGATCGATCTTAGGGAAAAGAAATACCTTTAGTCGCTGGTATATGACAACAACATAATATTCTGCCAGCATTGTCAGATTAGAGGCCACCTCACAAAGCATTACTTCAGAGCTCACCCCGAGCGTAAAAGAAAGCTTCCCATAAGTCACAAGCCCCTAAGGCGACCCAACTCTCCCCCTCAGCCCCTATTCTCCCCCTCCCACTTCGATGACCGCGACGGCTCTTCCAGCCCTACCCCCCCTCCCGTCGGCTAAAGAAATTGCCCCCGTCGAACCCTCGGCCATCACACTCAACAATAGGTTCGATATCCTCACCTCTTCCACTCCAGACGACGTCCAGGCAAACCCCCTTCTATCCAGGATCCCTTCCTGCCGATTGCGAGGAGTCCGCTGAAGAGCAACCGAATTGCGTTATCTCTCCGGTCAGAGAGGGGAAGAACCAGATGGCTTTGATCATCCACCCGGCCCTATCAGATATTGCTTTCTCTCCCCTTTGCTCTGGGAGTATTCCCAAAAATGACCTGGACACCTTAGGCCTCAGTTTCCGTGGACAGGTTCCAGTAAACCAAGGACATTGGCTTCCTGGACACCAGCAACCCCTCTGCGTGTTGGCTGAGATAGAGCTAGAAGATGCCTTACCCCCGACGAAGGAACCAGGTAACACAACTAAAGACTCGGCCGAGGCATCAAAAGTCATCGCATGTGCTACCATGAGAGCCCCCAAAATCCTCCACAACAAGAAGAAAAAACACTCCCAAGAGCACAAGGCCATGACCACTAGGTCGGCCACAAAGCTCAACACCCAACCCCCCTCCCGCACCCATCCCAATGCTTAACATCCTCTCGTAAATGTTAGAGGACTGGCCAATAAATCTACCTTAAGGAGATTAATTAGCCTAAAAAAAACACACCGGGTGGACATCTTAGTCATCGTCGAACCCAAAATCCCTCAGCGAAAACTCAAATCCATCCAACTTCAACTTGGCTTCCTGTCCGCGATCGCCGGGTGCCATGACATCTGGATCCTCTTCGCTATCGAATGCAAGTTTGGCATCGTTCAGGACTCAAAACAGGCACTATCCTTGCTGGCTGGAGTATCCCACTCTCCCGGTCCGATCTATCCTCTTCGCTGTCCACGGCAGCTGTGATTTTACCGAACGCAAGCTGCTCTGGGATACCCTATCGGACACACACCTCTACCTCAACAACCCTCTGCGGCTCTGTCTCGGAGACTTCAATACGATCTCGTACAGGGAAGAGAAATTCGGTACGCCTCCGACTCTTCTGCGGAGGCTTGCACCGCACTCAACCTCACCAGAGCACTCCAAAAATCTCGCCCGAAGGTCGAGACAGAATTTTGGAAGCAGAAAGCCAGATTGACCTGGGAGGTCGAGGGCGACAGAAACTCCAGCTTCTTCCACGCTTGCGTCAAAGGGCGCAGACATCAACTTAACTTGCACCAAATCTATGACGAAAATGGCACCTTACTCAAAGACAAGCAGAGCATTCACGTGGCAGCATATAACTTCTATACCAAATTATTCTCCAAAGACATCGTCGTTAAGGATGAGGAATTCCTGGCTAACGTCCCCAACCTGATCAACGAGTGTGATAACGTGCAGCTCTTGACCCCATTCCGCGGAGGAAGTCAAGTCCGCAGTCTTGGCCTTTGACGAACATAGCACCCCCGGGTCTGATGGTTTATCCGGTGCCTCCTTCCAATCTTGTTAGGACATTATCGGATCGAACTTTCTTGGGCCGTGGTTGCAATTTTTTAAGGCACGAGCTACCCAAAATCTATCTCACCTGCCAACCTTATCCTTATCCCAAAAAGACAACCCAGAGTCCTTCAGAGACTTCAGACCGATCAGCTTATGCACCTTCACCAATAAAATTATCTCCAAGATCATCACGAACCGCATGTCCACTCTTCTTCCCAAGATAATCTCCGAGGAGCAAAACGACTTCATCTCCAGGCAAAACATCATAGACAACATCCTTCTCGCTCAATAAATGATAACCTGCATGAAATTTCTGTCCATAGGAGGGAACGTCACCATTAAACTCGACATAGAGAAAGCATATGACCGACTGGACTGGCAAGTCATGATTTGGGCATTTAGGGCTTTCGAGTTCTCTGAGAGTTGGATTGACGTCATCTTCAGATCCATAAGCAACTCTTAGTTCTCCACTGTCATCAATGGGCAAGTCGATGGCTTCTTCAGGTCTAGTCGTGGGTTTCGACAAGGAGACCCTCTATCCTCTACCATCTTTATCATCGCTGTCGAAGCGCTCAGCAGAAACCTGAATAGCATGTCAAATACCCCCTGATTCCACTACTTTTATACCACCACTGGCTGCCCTTTAATTACTCATCTGGCCTACGCCGATGACATCCTCATCTTCTCCTCCGATGACATCGGGTCGGTGGAGGTGGTCAGCAGAACGCTCAAAAAATACACCAGATGCTCTGGCCAATGAGTCAACACTGACAAAAGCATAATCTACACCCATCACAACGCTGACAGGAACCATTCGACTACTTTTGCCAACTTAACCTCCTTCTCCATTGCTTACCTGCCGTTCTCCTATTTGGGGTGTCCGCTGGTATATGGTAAATTTAATTCGGGCATCTTCGAAGGGCTTGTGAACAAAATCAGGAAAAAATTGAGGGATAGCACAATGCGACCCTTTCTCCAGGCAAAAAGATGATTCTCATCAAACACGTCTTATCCTCCATCCCCATCTACACCCTCTTCGTCAACTTCTTTTGGGGATACCTCGACGACAAGGATAAGCATCACTGGGCCAATTAGGACATAATAGCCAAACCAACCGATGTGGGCGGACTTGGCTTCAGCAGATTAGCATACATCATTGGTGCCTGCTCCATAAAGTTGTGGTAGAAACTCCGATCAGATAACTCCATCTGGAATCGGTTCATGAAGGCCAGATACTTCCAACACTGCCATCCCGTGATGGCCGTCGCCAAAAATCGATCCTCTGTATAGTAGCATCGTATCCTCCACGGCCGACACCTCGTCGAACCCTTAATCCACTTGCAGCTTGGCAATGGCCGCTCGTCGCTGAGGTACGAGCGCTGGCTCGGCAATGCGGTCATCCAGCTATCCCCGACTGCCCCTCCTCCCCCCGGACTGAACAATCCGTGATTTATGGGACAACAACTCGGGGTGGAGGTGGAAAAGGATCAGTGATTGGCTGGGGCCGGTGGCGACGGCTGACCTTGCTGCCACTGATATGCTGCTCAACGATCTCCCTGATGCCCTGAGATGGTCTTCCACCTCCGATGGTACCTTCACGATGGCCTCTGTCGGGATTATTGTGAGAGGCACCTGTGTTTCGTCTCCATTGATCGTACTTTTTTGGCACTCCTGCATCACCAACAAATAGACTATTCTGGTCTGGAGAGCCCACCGCAGAAAGCTACCTACTAACGACTCCCTCACCTCCATTGGCTTCAGCCTTGCCTCCAGATGCCATTGTTATACATCGCACCAAACAGAAACCACAGAACACATCCTGGTCTCCGGCAACCTCGCCTCTCAGTTTTGGTACTGCCTCTATCCATGATACGGATATATCCATCAGGCCGGGGGCTTCAACGATATTCTCGCCAACTGGGGCTTTTTTCACGGGCATCAGATCGTCGCAGCCGCCGAAATTTGGGTGCTCTGGAAGAACCAGAACAAATATAGATACGAAGGTCGCCAGTACACCCCGACACAACTGAACAGGAAGCCCTCCAATAAATTCTCAAAATTTGGAGACGCTGCGTGCACTCCTCGGACCATTTTTAGAATTCGCTGACATATCCTAGGGCTCTGTCCTGGCACATGTGGTTGCCTTTTGTCCTCTTTTGTTTCCTGTTTTCTCTTCGCGCTTGGCGTGTTTGCTTGTATAGGCTTCAGCATTTTGTGCCTAATACATCAATAAAGCTCCTTTATATATATATATATATATATATATATATATATATATATATATATATATATATATATATATATATATATATATATATATATATCACAGAATCAACATCTTAGTAATCATTGAACCAAAAATTCCCCCAAACAAAATTAGGTCCATCTAGTTGCAGTTAGGCTTTCCCTCAGCCATCGCCGAATGCCATGATATCTGGATCCTGTCTACGGCCGATGTAAAGCTAGGCAGTCATTCATGACATGAGGCAGATCCTCTCGTGTTGGTTAGAACACCTATTGCTCAAGTCCCGTCAATCATGTCTGCCGTTCACGGCAGCTGCGACATCCCGGAGCGCAGACTTTTGTAGCAGGACCTCACGAATATGCAGACCAACCATATACATCTCCCCTAGATATGTGTTGGCGATTTCAATGGCATTCTTGCAGAAAGAAGAAATCTGGAGGACGACCGCCGCATCCATCGGCTACCCACAACTTCACCAGCTTCTTCTTCAGTACTCAACTGTCTCCCCTCTAGTTCAACGGTAGCGCCTTCACTTGGTATAATATGCAAAAAGGTGTTAGACGGCAGTACTCCCATCTGGATCATGTTCCCATCAACTCAGTATGGGCAGATCTGGAGATCATCTCTACGCTATGGCACCTTAACGCAACCGAGTCGGATTACTCTCCCCTCCTCATCGAGATCAGCAGCAAGTCTAATCAGATCAAGAAATGCTTCCTCTTCCTCGACCTTTGGATTCACCACCCACATTTCAGGAATATTATGGAAACTGCCTGGATTGGGTCTGACACCATAGATCCCTTTGTCCATGACGTAAACAAACTCAAAGCGACCAGGAGAGCCCTTACCGTTTGGAGCAAGGAAGCCTTTGAGAACATTTTCCAGGCAGTCAAGACGGCTGAGGATGACGTGACCCGTGCGGAAGCTCTCTATGTCATTGATAGATCTTCTGCGGCCCGGGCCTCCCGAATCTTACCAGAGCACTGCTAAAATTCAGAATGAAAGTTGAGACTGAATTCTGGAAACAAAAAGCTAGACTCACCTGGGACAGTAAGGGAGACAGAAACTCCAAATATTTCCACTTCTGTGTCAAGGGCCGCAGACAACAACTCAAACTCTATCAGATAGCTGACGAAAATGGTTACGTCATCAAAGACCAAAAAGGGATCCAATTGGCGGCTGCTAACTTCTACTTCCAGTTATTCACCAAAGACGTCATCTCCAAAGATGAGGATTTTCTAGCAGAAATCCCTCACCTTATTGACGACAGAGACAACATTCAGCTGAAGCTCCCTCCCTCTGAACTAGAAGTGAAAGATGCTGTCTGGGCCCTTGACGAACACAGCGCGCCCGGGCCAGACGGATTCACGGGAGTCCTTTTTTGATCTTGCTGGAACATCATCAAGTCGGATATTCACGATGCGGTTATCACGTTTTTCCAAGGAGCCAGGTACCCAAGATCGATTTTTTGTGCCAACCTGATTATGATCCCCAAGTAGGACAACCCGAAAACCTTCAAAGACTTCCGACCTATCAGCCTATGCACCTTCAGTAACAAAATCATCTCCTAGATCATTGCCAACCGCTTGAGCGGGATACTTCCCAGGATTATCTCTGAAGAGCAGAGTGGCTTCGTCGGAGGCAGGAATATATTAGACAACATTCTGATGGCTCAGGAAATGATAACTTACATGAAACTTCCTTCGAGAGGCAGGAATATTACAATCAAACTCGACATAGAGAAGGTATATGACAGATTGGACTGGCAATTTATGATTTGGGTTTTCAGGGCTTTCGGATTCTCGAAAACCTGGACCAACATCATCTGGAGATCAATTAGTAATTCCTGGTTCTCTACGGTTATCAACGGCCAAGCTGATGGTTTTTTCAAATCTAACCGCGGTGTCAGACAAGGTGGCCCGTTATCGTCCACCATCTTCATCATTATCGCTGAAGCTCTTAGCAGAAACCTGAACAGAATGGTACTGGGCTTCCCACACTTCTAGCACTTTCACACCGCTAACGGATGTCCGATCATCATGCATCTAGCGTATGCGGACGATATCCTTATTTTCTCCCCTGGCTTTGTCGGATCCGTGGAAGTAGTCCACAACATGTTGCAGAGATACGCCAAATGTTCTAGCCAGCGAGTCAACCCCAACAAGAGTACCGTCTATGATAACCACAACACCAACAAGGATCATGCTTCCATCCTTACTAGCATCACCTTATTCTCCGTTACGTACCCTCATTTCCTATACCTGGGATGCCCACTACTGTACGGCAGAACCAATGTGGGCATCTTCGAAGGACTCGTGGGAAAAATCATGAAAAAACTCGAAGGATGGCACAACTCTACTTTATCCCCTGACGGGAAGATGATCCTGATTAAGCACATTCTCTCCTCTATTCTTATAAACACCCTTGCCGCATTGTTCCCCCCTTAGAAGGTTCTAAATACCATCGAAAACCTTATCGCCAGCTTTCTCTGGGGTCATTGCGACGGCAAAAACAAACACCATTCGGCTAGCTGGGACACCATGGCGAGACCTTGCGCTGAGGGAGGTCTAGGTTTTTACAGGCTTTCGAATATCGTCGATGCTTTTTCTATGAAGTTGTGGTGGAAACTTAGAGTGAGCAGGAATATCTGGACACGGTTCATGAAGGCCAGATATTTTAAGCATTCTTATCCGACAAGTGTGGAGTCTAACTGCAGATCCTCTGCCTCATGGCGTCGCATCCTAAATGGTAGGAGTCCTACAGAACCTTTTATCCGGCTGCAGTTGGGGACAGGCGATTCGTCTCTATTCTTTGAACGTTGGGTTGGAGAAGATCTGCTTGCCCAGTGCTCGAAACCTCCTTCGAACAGCATAATCAAGGATTTGTAGGGACCCTTCGGAAGAATGGAACTGGAATAGTATTCGTGCATGGTCTGGGGACGAGTCCGCGGACCGGATTCTTAAAATGGGGCTGAAGATTAGGTCAGAACCTGACACACTGAAGTGGACTAGATCGAGTGATGTCTCCTTCTCGGTAGTATCAGCCAGAAGCATTGTCCGCGGCATTGGTGTGCCTTTCCCCATCATTGCACCATTTTGGCAGTCTTGTATTCCCAATAAATGGTCCTTCTTGATTTGGAGAGTCTTTCGTAAGAAGCTTCCTACTAATGACACCCTCAACAACAATGGTTTCAGCTTAGCTTCTGTATGTCACTGTTGCACGGCAAAACAACTGGAAACGGTCGATCACATCTTCTACTTTGGAGACCTGCCTGCTGAGATATGGGCTACTTTTTTTCATCGCTGTAAGCTAGACCAGGCTGGTAGGTTCTTCAACGATCTTGCCATTTGGGGCTCCGCATCGCACGGCCACCAGATCATTGCAGCCACCATCACATTGGTCATCTGGAAGAACGGCAACAAATTCAGATATGAGGGGCACCAATATTTATCAACTCAACTTATTCGCAAGGTCCTCCGACAGATTCATAAAGTTAGCAGACTGCAATCACGGCCTGAAGGGCTTCTGGCGGTCCTTGCTATTCTAAGCTTGAGTAGCAGACGACCCTCTTCCTCTGGCATTCTTTCGACTTTACTTTCTCTTTTTGCGCTTACTTGTAAAGGCTTCGAAATTTTGCGCCTTGATATGAATAAAATTAGGGGATTATATATATATATATATATATATTTTTTATATATATATATATATATATATATATATATATATATATGGAAGAAGGTAATTGTATTGATTAATAAGGAAGCTTACACAGTTTTACATCTTGTGCATCATCAGCTTAACATCATTCTCAATAGTATGAATGATGCCAATCTTAGGTGTGACCAGACCCTCAAATATTCTTTTATTGCGCTCTCTCCATATGTGCCATACTGCTACCTGAAGCCGAATCCGAGCCTCCTTAAACCATGTCGTGCCTCTTTTCTTGTTAGCTTGGATAATATTGATCACTTCTATTATTTTGCAAGCCCCCTGTCCATCCAATTGCAGCTTCCTTATTTGTATTTTCCATGTATCCCAAGCTTCATTACATGTAAAAAACACATGATCCATCATCTTGTTTTTCTGTCTGCACAGTATGCATTTTTGATCAGAAATATGCACGCCAAATCTTTCCAATCTATCAAGAGTGAGCATCTTTCAATTGATGCGTTTATACATACTCAGTTGGGTCTTCATCGCGGTGCCTTTGGTCCAAACACACTCCATCTTTGGATGAGTGGTGCAAACTTGATTGTATATATCATCTTGGGCGAATGCTCCAGTGGCCGAGCAATCCCAAACCCATTTTTCGTTGTCAAATAAGCTATCGAGCACCAGTTTTTTGATGTCATGACCAAATTGTCAAATGACATCATGAGTCTCTGGACGCCACCTCCCATTATGTATGATACAATCAACCCGGTCCCGCTCGTTGATGCACGCCATTGCCTTAGTCCCACTCCAGTCTGCTATTGACCTATGATGCAACCACGGTTTTCCGTCCACAATAGAGTGTTCGTGCCATTTTTGAATCTACGAGATATGAGGTTTTGAACAGAAGCTTGATACTTGATAATATTTTTGAAAGTTACCGAGTCATTATTATCCCGCCTCATTGTCCAGAAGCTTCATCCTTTGAGATATCTACCTCTCATCCACTTCACCCATAAGGAGTCTGAGTCAAGAAGTCTCCACACAGCTTCATGCCTACAATATCCCTTAGAGTCTGTAAAGATCGTATACCAACTCCACCCTCCATCTTTGGTCGGCACAGTGTTTCTCATTTGATGGCGTGAATTCTCGCTCGAATATATATATATATATATATATATATATATATATATATATATATATATATATACTTCTGTGAGCTTCTTCGTCTCCTGTGCGTTCCTATGCGTATGTCCCCATCTCCCCTCCGTCATTGGCGGCGGGGCCACACGACGACGTGTGGTCGTCGCCCCCTTCCCCTCCCCTCCCCCTCCCGGTGGAGTCGTCTCCCCGTCGGTCGAGGCTACCCTTCGACGATCGTGTCGGGCACGTGGACCCCGGCCCCTCGGCTGTGCGTTCTCCCTCCCTTCGGCGGAGGTCCCCGGCTTGGCCGGAGGACCTCAGGGCGCTGGCGGCCAAGGTTCCCCCTCCCCCCGGGAGGCGGCGGCTATCCAGTCGCCTAGGCCGGTCGACCAAATCCATGTTGTAGCCGTTCCTCCTCCTGAAAAGTCGGGGCCCAGCACTCTTCCGCCGGGGGCGGGCACGGCTACCCCACTCCGGTAGCCGTGGCACCCTCCGGTGACTCGCCCCTTGGGAGATTTTCGGTCGGCAGCTCTTTGGGATTGCCCAGCTCAGAGTCCCTAGCTTTCCCGCTCCTCCGAGCAGATTCAAATTTTGAATCCCGGTCAGGTTATTTTCCTGCCTTTGGCCGCGATCCATGCGCCTCCGGTGTCTGAGTCTCAGGTCGCAGTTCATGCGTCTGATTTCTCCCCACGAGGCATGCGCCCCTCTAGGGTGTCCTTCTATGCGCCCATCCTTGTAGGATTGACACCAGATCCTGTTGTTGTAGGGGGCTTTGGTGCGGCTTATGCGCCACCTCCACCGGCCATATGCGCCCCCGGAGGCATTCTCCCCATGCGCCCTCCTAAAGAGCAGACCCCCCTCCCCCGCCCCGCGGAGTCTATGCGCCCTCCTGGCGCTGTCCTGGGTGGGGCCCCAAGCCCGACCCCTTGGCTTTGGGTTCCCCCAGCCTCCCTCCCGTGGCAGCCCCCCTCCCTCCCTCCCCCGCCGGTGGATTAGCTCCCGGGCTTCCTTTCCAGGCCGCGCCCGTGATCGCAGGCTCCACTGCGGAGGTCGCTAGTCAGGGCTTCGCCTCCCACAGTCGTACCTTTCCTTCCCGTGCGTCGGCAGCGGTCCCCAGGCAGTAAATTTCTTACGTTGACACCCTGCGTCCAGACAGGAGAGCAACTCTGACCCCGCCTCCAATGGAACTCCAGCTCCCGGACATTGGATTCCCGGCTCCGTCCGAAGGTAGAGCCATCTGTATCCCCTTCTCTTTGGATGAGATCTCCTCTCTCTCCCACACCTTCGCAAAGACCTTCATCCTGAAGTTCCAGTCAGGATGTCCGAAGATCGATACTGTGAACGAAGCTATTACTGGTTGGAAGCACTCAGCAGCTTACACAGTCGCTCCGCTAGGTCCCAAACATCTGTTCTTATACCTTTCCTCAGATCATGATTATTCTGCAGTTTGGGCAAAGGGCACCATCATTATAGGCAAACAATCTGTCAATATCGCCAATTGGTCCCCCTCCTTCAATCCCAAAGTTGACTCGACCGTCATCTTTGCTTGGATCACCGTTCCCAACCTACCCCTCATTTGCTTCGCTCCGGCGGCCCTCAAACGGATCGCGAGCTCATTCGGGACCCTAGTAGCTATCGCGGAGGAGACAAGGTCCCTCGCGAAAGGCAACTATGCTAAAATTTGCGTCGAGCTCGACCTAGCTTCAGACCCGCCTACGAAGATTCAGATCGACCTTAGAGGCAGAGAGCATTCACAGGCATTGGTATACGACAACAACATTATTTTTTGCCGTCATTGTCAGATGAGAGGTCACCATACCAAATTCTGCTATAAAGCTCACCCTGAGCTCAGAAAGCCAGCCCTCCGTAAAACCCGCCCCGCCAGGTCGCAACAAACTGGCTCACCCCCTACCCCTTACCGCTCTAGCCCCACTTCTACTCACATTATTCCCTCTGTCTGTCCAATCCTCATCGACTACAGGACAGCCTGCTCGGCACCACCAGACAACCAAGCTATCGTCCCCTTCGTTCCGACGAACATCCTCCTTCACAACTTGTTTCACGCCTTATCATGCGATGAAGCTGACCATATTGCGTCTTCAGAGCCCAACATATCAGGCATCAGCCCGCAGGAGAGCGAGATAGAGGCGACAGAGCTCCCAGACACCATCCAACCACCCACCTCTCTAGAAAAGGCGTCGAAGGCTTTTACAGGAAGCTCTCCCACAGAATTCTTGGCGATCCTCGGAGCAGACGCTGTAGCTAGATACCAGCAAGCAGAATAAATAGGATTTCTAGATCCTACTAACCCCCTTTGTACCATGCACGAAACTGAGACAGAAGATACTATTCAGATGGAGAGCTCCGAGACCAACAGTCAAACTCAGGATAAAGAAACCACGGGCACCTCAGCAGAAATAACGACAGTATCTAGAAAAACACAAACAAAAAGGAAGAAAAATGCCAAAAAGGCGGCGGCACGGATCACAAGATCGACGGCAAGCTACACAACCCCCCCACCCCCTCCCTCAAGATGCTTAACATTCTCACATGGAATGTTCATGGGATTGCGAACAAAGCCACAATGAACAGAATCATTAGTCTGAAGAAACTCCATCGGGTCGACTTATTGACCATTATAGAACCTAAAATCCCTAAAACGAAACTCAAAGCGTATCAGCTCCAACTCGGATTCCACTCAGCGATCGCTGGCTGCAACAATATCTGGATCTTCTTTTCAGCTAAAGTCAAGCTTGATCTCGTCAGCAACTCCAGGCAATCCTTTTCCTGCTGGATTGATCACCCCATCCTCAAACAACGATCCCTGCTCTCGGCAGTGCATGGAAGCTGCGACATCAACGAGCGTAAAATACTTTGGGAATCCCTATCCGTAGAAGCATGGAAAATGCTAAAAAAAATGATTCATACGGCCAGGAAAGATCCATGCGGCTCAGAGAACTCATGCGGCTCAGGGAATCATGCGGCATAAGGAGCTATGCGGCCCAAGGCATTCCATGCGGCTCAGAGGACACGTGGCCTGATAGTGCCCCCTCCGACCCATGCTGCATTAATTGCTATGACGGCTGACCCCTCTGAAAAGTTGACAGCCCTGACACAAAGGCAGGTAATTATAACTATGTCATAATGATGAATCTCTAGGGAAGAGGAAAGAAATCTCTGACACAAATCCCCTGAGAGCCACAAAAATGCCACGTGGCCTTGCCACGTGGGCATTCGTATGCGGCTCGCTTCTCATGTGGCTCAGAATAAATCCTATACAGCTCAGACCATAGAAGCCTCATGCGGCTCGAGCAAAAGACTTCCCATGCGGCTCAGAGTGAATCCATCCTATGCGGCTCAGGCCATGAAAGCCTCATGCGGCTCGAGCAGAGGACTTCTCATGCGGTTCAAGAGGATCATGTCTATACGGCCCAGGCGGATATATACCTATGCGGCCCACAAGGATTACTCCTCTATGGTTAGAGGACGCAAGTGAGGGCCACTGCCCACGCAGCCCTGACACGTGGGCTTAACCATATGCGGCTCACATTCATATGTGGCTCACATTCATATGCGGCTCACTAGCCATGCGGTCCAGATCCCCCCAGCAGCTCCTAGGACACGTGTCCTAAACCGATTAATTTCTTAGATTTGCTGCCATTAAAGATTGGGTCAGATCCCAATAAATCTGGGACACGTGGCAGAAGAATAGATCTGATTTATTCGCAGATATCAGAAGATCAGTATAAGGAAGATTTATTCCAATCAGCATTAATTGCTCATGGGATTTAGTGTAATCTACACCTAATGGTCCAGATTCATCATAATCAAGATGAATGGCCTAGATTGACCAATCCCCAAGCCGCCGCCATCTATAAAAGCTAATCATTGGCAACCCTAATGATCACATCCCACTATTATAAATAGCAATGTGTCATTCCCTTGAAATATATACAATTTTAGAGAGAAAAATACGTATATACAGAGAGACTCCCCAATAGTCAGAGAAAAGAATACACAGAGAGAGAGAGAGAGAGAGAGAAGCCAGAAGAGCAACAGAGGAGCAAGAAGAGCATTTCTTCGTCAACGCCAACCATCTTTTCACAAGGAGCCAAAGCTACATACCGATCGTCCAAGGAGTAAGGCAGGGCTGCCGTCGCCTTCCCGAGCCTCTATCGTCACCCCCAGAATCTAAAATAAATAATTGTACTTAGACTGTTGTACCTAGGTTTTCGTCCCTAGGCTTTCTTTGTACAAGCGAGTTTGTAACGTGAAGTAAAAGTTCGGTCCTCCGATAATTGTTCTGTTCTTTTATATTTTATGGCAAACACGATGGCGACTCTGCTGGGGACTAACTTCTCCACGGCTGAGGAGTTGGTGACGCAATCGGATGCAGCCAAGCTTGGCTCCACTCAACAAAAGATGGTCGCCCGGTTCGACCAACAGGCGTTCGAAGAGATGCTCTCCGACAAGAACACTGGCACGGTCCAGAAGCGAGCCCGCACAAAGAAGGCCCGTAAGGAGTGGAGACCCCGATCCTTCATTCCTGCTGAAGCTCTTCTAGAGACACCCTCTGTTGTTCAAGACGGCGAGCAAGATTCCCCTGCGGCCCCACGTCAGATCGTAGACAACTCTGCTGTCCCCAAGTCCGGCAGAAGAAAATACTATGATGCTGGACTTGCAGGGGCAAAGAGGAACTCTATGAGATCCGAGCCGCATAAGGTTATCAGCCGCAGGGAGAAAGCTCATGCGGCTACATCCTTCAGCCACAGGGAGAAAGCTCATGCGGCTACATCCTCCAGCCGCATGAAGAAAACTCATGCGGCCATATCTGTCAGCCGCATAGCTTATGCGGCTACAGTTGCCAACCACACGAATGAAACTCATGCGGCTGTGGGAGTCAATCGCTTACAGAAAACCCATACGGCCACAATTGCCAACCGTATGCAGCCAGCCTGTACGGTCGTGACTCCTAGCCGCACGAAAATAATTCGTCTAACGGCAGAAGACAACCGCATGCAGACAGCCTGTACGGTACCCAACTCTAGCCGTATAGCGTCCGTTTCACGCTTCTCTCGATCAGTCTTCGACCGTCTCTCATGCGGTCCTGACCCTGATGATTCTCTGGATGATAAGCCAGACTCTGTGGCATTCAACTTGGACTCCTCCTATTACGCACCCGCAAGTGCTAAAAGGAGTAAGTCTAGGACAGCGCAGGCTCATCAGGCCCAGCCAGCTGTCCCAACCTCTGACTATCGGGGCGTCCCGTTGACTATCACACGGGCCTCGGATGGGAAGTTGTATACAACCGCTCGAGTCCAGCCCCCGGCGGCAAACGGACAGAGTGGTTCTTCTGACTTACGGGAGGCGATCCTCCACAAACGCAAGGAAAGAGGAGGAGTGTCGGCATGCAAAGAGTCCTCGCTTGGACATCGCTGCACCCAAATCATCGTCAATTGCTGTTGCAACAACGCAGCAATGACAGAAGATCGGCCATCCGTCTTCGAAAGACTACAGCATCCGAGCTCAGAAGATGAGGCACCTCCGGTAGTCTCCTGCAATTTCGCTCAGAAGGTCCCCGCCGAAAGGAGAAGAAAAAGACAAGCATCTCCAGTCCCAAGATATTAACCACTACAGCTAAGAAACTGTCTTCTAAACGGTTATCCTCTACCGGTGTATTCCAACACACCCGTTCAAAGATGAAATCTACCGCGATGGGAAATTCATCATCCACATCGCTAGGGGTTGAGGGAACTGGGGGTAGCACTCCTCCGAACATCCGCAACAATCTAATGTTTCAAGAAGCCGAGCCCGGGGAAACCACTCTCCTATCAGGTACAACAGACGCTGATGTCCCCGAAGATATCCATGGCTCTCAAGACGAGGCAAGCTCCGAGGCTAGGGATATCGTTCCCTCCGAGTCCGAACCCGAAGACAATATTCCCACCTATCCCAATGACTTCTCGGTGCATGGGTACGACTCGGAGGGCACGTCCTCCACCGTTCCTTCCATCACTCCTCATGTAAGGACGGTTTTCATGACGGACAACAATTAAGGTGGTTCCAATGATCGCCAGCGCATCGACAATCTCGAAGACATATTACTAGCTTTGGTCAAGTATGTAGACGAGATTAAAGCTGCCCTGCCAACTCTACAAGGAGGAACACCTGGTCAAACAAGCACGGGCCCTGCGGTCAATGTGGATTCGAACTCAGCGGCACCAAACCCGGGCAATAATCCTCCCGAAGTAACAGCCCCTACCGCTACAGACGAGACCCGAGAAGTAAGAAGAGAGGTCCAGGAGCTCCGAGCCATGTTCCATGCCCGAGAAAACGCTCAAGATCTCAGAATACGGCAACCATACCCTGCTAAATGGAGGGATGCTCCATTCCCGCCAAAATATAAGCCGTTCAATATCAACCCATATGGTGGCAAGACCTCAGCAAGTCGGTACATCACTTACTACGAGGTCACCACCGACCATCTGCCCCATGATGATGCTATCCTCACTCGCTTATTCATTGGGGCATTGGAAAGAGTCGCCTTCGATTGGTACCGCAATCTACCGGACAACTGCATCCACTCCTTCGCCGGCTTCAAGCGCCTGTTCTTGGAACGATTATACGAAGTAGGACAGGACGTCACTATGTCCACTCTCATGGACGTCGTCCAAGGGGAGAAGGAGTTGACAAGAAACTACATCGAGCGGTTCCGCCAGACCGCCATGAAGCTGTCCTCCGAAAATTCAGATTCCTCTTTGATTGAAATTTGCCAAAAGAGAATGCTTCCAACGATCAGTCTCTGGATGGGCGAAAGTCAATTCAAAGATTGGAAGGTGTTCATCATCAGCGCCACAAGCGCCGAAGAACGACTGAAGAAGGCTCGCCAACTGGGATTGTACATCTCAGAAGGAGAAAACAAGGGCAAGCGTCCCAACAACGATAATGGGGGTAATCCCTCCAACAATCGGGACAGCAAGGGAAAGCAGGCTATGGTGGCCGACACGGCCCAGAAGCCTGAGTCACAACCAGCAGACAAACAATGGCCTCAGATCACTTACTCTTTCGAAGACGGCCACGTCAAGCCTATCTTGGACATGCTCATACAAGGAGGTAGAATTCAGCTTCCTCCACCAAGACGGGAGCCTCGGCCGACTGATTTGGAGAACCCAAAGTTCTGCCATTACCACCGTTATATACACCACGCAACACACGACTGCTACCAACTAAAACGGTACATCCAAAGCCTCATCGATTCGAACGCTCTGGCCATTGACTTCGAAGAAGTAACCGTAGCAGCCAATATGGTGTCCGTAAAATTCGGCAGCTTCCCTCCGACGGAGACTCAAGACGGGATAATCCCCGTCCCTCTGGCGACGATGGAGATTACCAATCTTCTACCTCCCCGGGAATAGGCTGCTGGTCTAGTACCTCTCACCACCTCACGAGGACAGGTCATGTGGGTCCATCCAGACTTGGTATCAGAAGTAACTCGGCCCACACCATCTCCTACTAACAAAAAGAGTGGAAAAATCAGGACCTGCCACACAATCTCAGCAGACAACGAGGAAGCTACAACCGTCGTCACGCGGTCCGGAGCGTAATCCCAACCTGTGGTTGACAGCCCAGCTGAAAATCATCAACCTACTACAACTGATGCTCCGGGACCGGCTCACCCTTCGACGACCGACAAGCCTAGGCCGAAGGAGACTCGCTTCGACAAATCCCTCCGAAAGGACACAGCCCAAGGGCTAGAGAGGCCCTACAACTTTGACATCTTAGCACAATTGGCTAACACTCCGGCCAAATTGTCACTGTACGAACTCCTAAGGCTCTCCAAGGACGTTCAAATTGTATTGAGCGAAGCACTCCAAAATGCCGATGCCTATCTCGCTCAATCCAACCTCACCGGGGAGGACTCACCCGTGGATCTCCAAGACAGTGCCTGCACGGGAGCAATACCTAATATCGTCTTCACTCCGTAGGACATGCTCATCAAAACCAACCTACATGATCGCCCGCTATACTACACGGGATACATCGGCAACGTGAAGGTGGATCGGATGCACATTGATCCTGGATCTTCCATAAGCATCATCCCGAAGGGTCTGCTATATCATCTCCATATCCCAATGCATCGCCTGACACCTACAAGCACCGCCATCAGCAGTTTCAATTCGGGCAGGAGATACCCTATTGGGAAGATTCGTCTGAAGTATCAAATTGGCGACCTCTAATTCGAAGCCACCTGCTACGTCATAGATGCAGACACTTCTTACAACATCCTCTTGGAGCGCCCATGGATACACGATTATATGATCGTGCCTTCCACGCTACACCAGTGCTTCAAATACATCGACAAATACGGCTTCGTGAAGACAGAATTTGCTGATATCGATACCTTCAAAGGGGTCGAATCTTACTACTCGGACTCCTGCTTATACGAAAAGTCGAAGAGGTACCTTGATAAAGGAAATGAACAAGCTAGTACCAAAACGGCTACGAGATCAGAAGGACCCCTGACGATCCACCTCCAAGCTCACAAACCGGGCAAGTCTGCACCCCTTACCGCCACTCTGCAGAAGGACGCAATCAGCCTCTCAGCGCAGGAGGAGCAAATGATAATCCGGTTGCCAAGGTCCGGCCAAATGCCGAGGCCCACAACGGAGCCACTGACAATCAGGCTATCAAGAGTCAGCCAACCACAAGCAGGGAAGCTAAACCCCTCGAATAGGCCCATGACGATACGCCTTCCCAGGAAGGGTCGATACCCCGATGCAAGGTCTGACACTTCTAGTGAACCAGCCACTCCTCGCCCCACATCAAATGCCAAACTGGGGGTCGCTAGTCTGCCAACAACTCCACGCTCTGCTCCATCAACCGAACCACTGACAATCAAGCTTCCCAGGTCGTCCTCTCAGTCTTCGTTCACACAGGGGGGCAGCCGAAGAGGAACCGGAGCTAGCCAAGTATATGGCTGCCCACACTGATGTTCCCTCCGCTGATGATGTAATCCCCCTAGAAAAGATACCTTACTTCATCAATAAAGGGTTATCTTTGAACTACATCGAGCTCAATAAGCTATGTACAATATATGCTATGGAACACGGTATAGGCGCTCACCTACACACACAGGTGACAAATGTGTATACCGCGATCCAGCTTACTCCAGTAGAAGACGCTTACCGAATATTCGAGGGAGGAGATCATTCGATCATTTTTGGCCGGACAAACAACCCGCATCCCCTCACCATAGAAGAAGATAACCTCGGGTCAGATGCCAGAAGACTGCCTATGTATCTCTATAGCCCTCAATCCAAATATCTCATGTAGAAACAGGGGTATAATCTGGAGACGACACCAGGATTGAACTACGGCACTGGGCGACGATTACCTTTGAAGCCGCCAGTCCCGACGGGCAAACCACGGAACTACTATAACAAAACTCGATACGGGTTAGGGTATGTAACGCCTACTACGACCCCTGAAAGTTCAGATGAAGAATGTGACTGGCAGTCACATTCAACCGGATCACCAACTTCCGACTCAGATACCAGCATCGGAGATGTGTTCAGACAAGTCATGTCAGTCAATATGGCGTTCGCCGACGCTTACGAGGAAGACGAAGACATCCTCGAAATTCTTGAGCTAGAGCCATGGGCCCAGCAATTAGACACACAATGGAAAAAGCAGTTCGAACTGAAAGAACCTTCTACTGAAGATGAGGTCATACAAGTGGATCTCGGCAACGAATCTTCTCCAAAACCGATTTTCATCAGTAAAAGCCTAACTGACGAAGAACGGGAGTCGCTGTTAGAACTTATCTGTGAGTACATTGATGTGTTCGCCTGGAGCTATAAAGACATGCCAGGGTTAAAACCTGACATCGCTCTTCACAAACTCAATATTCGACCAGATGCGAAGCCGGTCAAGCAACAACAGTGACGCTTCCGCCCGGGCATCATGGACGCGATCGAAGCCGAAGTCAAGAAACTGATAGCCAGCGGCTTCATTCGTGAAGAGCAACATCCAGACTGGGTCGCCAATATAGTACCCGTCCTCAAAAAGAATGGGAAGATTCGAATCTGCATCGACTTCCGCAACCTGAACGAGGCGTGCCCCAAAGATGAATTCCCCCTTCCTATCACAGACATCATGATCGACAATACCTGCGGCTTCGAACGCATGTCATTCATGGATGGCTTCTCGGGGTACAACCAAATCAAAATGTCTCCTGATGACGAAAAGCATACTTCATTCCGAACACCAATTGGCACGTACTGCTACACAGTTATGCCTTTCGAATTGAAGAATACCGGCGTCACATATCAAAGAGCCATGAGCATCATCTTCAGAGACCACTTATGCAAGACAGTGGAGTGCTACGTTGACGATATAGCCGTTAAGAGCCGCTACAAAGAAGACCATCTGCAGGATCTAAGGACGGTATTCGACCTAATGCGAGCGCACAATTTGAAAATGAACCTTACGAAGTCCTTTCTGGGCGTATCCAGCGGGAAGTTCTTAGGCTTCATCATCACTGCAAAGGGCATCCATGTAGACCCTGAGAAGACAAAAGCAATCATGGAGATGGGTCCCCCGAGAAATCTCCGCGAACTCAGAGGCCTTCAAGGGAGGCTAGCTTATATCAGAAGATTCATTTCCAACCTCTCCGGGCGATGCCGACCATTCACGCACCTCATGAAGAAAGGAGTCTCATTCGTATGGGACGAGGAATGCCAGCGTGCTTTCGACAGCATCAAAGAATATTTGTCAAATCCTCCGGTCTTAGTAGCCCCAGTCCCTGGAAAACCATTCCTGCTCTATGTACGAGCAATGGAACACTCCCTCGGTGCCCTGCTGGCACAAAACAACGATGCAGGCCACGAACAAGCCATATACTATCTCAGTCGAATGATGGTTGGGCCAGAGCACCGATACACTGCTGTAGAGAAGGAATGTCTCGCCTTGGTGTTCGCCATTCAGAAAACGCGACACTATGTCACCGGACAAACGATACATGTGATCTCATGGGTCAACCCTCTCAGAGTCCTCATGACCAAACCAGGGGCACTTAGCTCTCGACTCGCCACATGGGCAATACTGCTGTCCCCTTATTATATGATCTTCGTCCCCCAAAAGGCAGTCAAAGGTCAAGCCCTGGCAGACTTTTTAGCAGTCCACCCAGGCTCAGAGTCCTCCAGAATATATGAAGAGATCCCAGACGAGGTCGCCGACTCGCATACAACCTCTCACGAGGCTAGCTATATGGCGAATGTTCTTTGATGGAGCTTCCAGGACCGGACCTAAAGGCAATATAGTCGTCGGAGTCGGGGTAGTGCTGGTCTTCCCTTCCGGATTGGTGATCAACCGCGCCTATTCCCTCATAGAACCCTGCGCTAACAATGTGGCTGAGTATAACGCTCTGGTCATTGGCCTCCAACTTGCAAGAGAGCTGGGGGTAGAATACCTTGAAGCATACGGCGATTCCCAACTAATCGTCAATCAGATCCGGGGCACGTACGAAGTCCGCCATGAAGACATGATTTCTTATCACCAAATAGCGATCGATATCATCTCACCATTTGAGGGGTTCTTCATCGAGCACGTCCCCAGACTCCGAAATATTGAAGCCGATGCCCTAGCTGGTCTTGCCGCTTTTCTAGCAGTTCCGAATTATGATCGCCAATCAGTGGAAGTGATAGGCCATGAACTGGTCTGTCCCAAAAACAATGTACAATTCGTGGCAAGTTATTCCGCACAGACGATCGATGACTGTAAGCCCCCTGAATTTCAGGGTTTATTTTTATTTTTCTGAATAAAATATTTTCTCACAGTATCGGTATTTATATACGGATACGTATTTTGTAGTGTGTTTCGTATTTTCTTGATTTTCGTAATGCTTTAAAAATGTTTCCTAACTTATAGATTTTCTTCTTGGCCGACATATTGCCAGTATACCGGAGTATACCGACGGCATACCGTCCAGACAAATTTTCTATATTTTAGATATTTTCAATTTCAAATATTTTCATGAATAGTATTTCGGATATTTTTGTGAATAGTGTTTAGATATTTTCGTGAATAGTATTTAAGATATTTTCATGAATACTGTAGATGCACCCTATTACCCATTGGATATTTGGTTTTGTTTGAATGGTTAGTATTGACTTAGATTTTTACTTGGATCACGATCCCACGGCTAAGATTAATTTCCCCTTCTATATAAACCCTTTCACTTTCTCTCTCCTTTCTCTTTTCATTCTCTTCACTTTCTCTTCATTTCTTCTTCCTTTCTCTTCCCTTGGAGCTTTGCTAGGAGCTTGGCCTTGAGGTCTAGAGTGTGGTTTCGTACTCCTCTTGGTGGTGGACTAGAAGATTAGGCTTGAAGCTTAACCTAGGCAAGTGTATCTTGCTCAAAAGTGGCATGACCATACTTTATTTTTGTTTTCCATGGAAACTAGAGTTTTATTGGCCTATAATTTGCTTCTTTAAATTGTTAACATGTTTAGTATATAGCACTTTTGGTTTTGATTGACAGTATTGCGTAGATCTGAGTTTCTAGATATGATTTTCGAGTATTTAGAGGTTTTGATCTATCAAATGTTTTGATTTGTGAAAACTAATACTTCCATGTTGTTGGAAATTCAATTCTATTCAATTTTGACTTTTGAAAATCCGAATTTCGATTTAAAACGAAGTTTTTATGGCCGAAACAAGTTTTGGCAAAATTCTGAATTTTGTTGCTGTTTGAAAAACCGGTATACCGTCGGTATACTGCAGTATACCGCCGGTATGCCATTTTTGGCACCAGAAACTTACTGTCTTTAGTCCGGTATACCGCCAGTATGCCGCAGTATACCGTCGGTATGCCGTTTTATGCTGTTTTAGGCTGTTTTGCATTTTTTTCATATATTTTAAGTGCTGTAAAAATTCTGGAAAAATTGTATTTAAATACTATGTTAATTTAGCTAATTTATTATAATTTTTTTCAGTATTTAATAAGTACTTTTGGTATTTTATAAAAATAGGAAAACAGAGCTCATTTTCAGGATACCTATGTTTGCTGATTTTTAATAAATGTTTATGAAGGTTTACAAATTCCAAAAAAATTACTGTAAATTTCTATAATTAATAAGGATCATTTTGGTACTTTATTTCATGAAAAATTAAGCTTTTGTCTATCTCAAAAATTGTTGGAACACAAGGTTCATTTGATTTATTTATTGAATAATTACGATTTGCAACTTTTGTGTTGTTTTGAGTTATTGTAGTATTGGACCTCACCCCAAACTAGTGTAAAGACCCTAGAAAGTTAGTTTGGATATAGTGTCACCCCATATTGGACTTGGAATTGATCGGAGTTGACCAGTTGACCAAAGTCAACTATAAGTCAACCTCTGACCCAGTTTGTCTTAGTTTGCCCTAGTTAACTAGACATTATAGTATGTCTTTTTCACCCTGATTAGCTATTGTATTATCTCATCTTTAGGACTGTGGCTTCACTTCGAGCCTTGATTCATATTGATAGCAGGATCCCAGGCAAGTACATCTACAAACTCATTTACTGTCTTTTAATGCTAGAACATGTATTAACCCTGTTAAAATACTGATCATTGAGGTGGCAAGTTAAATCTTCATATGTTGTATTACTTCCAGTACCTGCCATACTTATACTGCTCCCAGTATCTCCCACATGTTTTTACTGTTCTCGTATCTCTCACATGTTATATGTATATGGGTTGTGGGGAAACTGACAGTTGAGTACGTGATCATGCCCCCATTATCGTACCGAGCAAAGTTCATTCTATATGATACTGCGCCGTAGGCCATTATCCCGCATTTCTGTACGGATGTACACCTATGCTTGTGCACTTGTACGTATGTACATTTTATTTACATTGTGCCTCAGCACTTTGTACATCTATTGACCGATCACGTATCTGCTACAGTTTTAAACATTACATATACATCTGTATCTATGACATATGTATCCTTGCCATGATAGATTATGAGATATACCATGATTCCAGATATGCCATGTTCACTATGTTACTATGTTACTGTGATCCCAGTTGTACCATGAGGCCATGTTTCCAGTATTTCCTGTTTTATAGATTTATCACACCATGTTTCTTGTTGTACATCTCTTTCATTATATGTTCAATATTTTAGTTGTAGAGGTTGTACTTGCTCCCGTCCTGACAGGATAACGTTGTAGGTATACTTTTCGAGGAGAAAATGCTATGTGTTACATATTATGGTACTGCATTGAGGACATGGCCTTAGCTCCAGAAGAGACTCAGCGGAGAACCTTGCTTAGTTATCTTTCTTGTGTTTTGAGACCTAGACTTTATCTGTACTTGTATTTGGATACTGGACTTTGTCTCCAGTTAGATACTTATAAAGTGTATTATTAAGTATGTGCTTACGTTACCTTCGCTTATAGATGCTGTGTTGTAATGAACCTTAAATGTGATTTTAGAACTGTTAGCTGCTTAGATCCTTTATTGTTTATTCTAGAACAGCTTACTGCGCTTTAACCAAGCGTAGGCTGGACATGGCTCGGCCCGGCCCAATAATTTGGGTATCGGGTCGTGACATGTTTTTAGTGGTGGCCCATGCAGGTCCAGACTTAAGTTGTTTGGTTAAGTTATTGTACCAAACATGCCTGCAATTAGGATCTAGGACAACTTGATAACACTAGGAATAATATTTAGAACACCTAGAGGAATGCTAGGATTGCAACATAGGAGAACTCGTCACAGCATAGGACCGTTAACTGTATTTAGTCTCTTGTTTGTATTTCAGTGGGTCAATTTAGACCAAGTTTGTACCCTTGGGATGACCCCTGAGGATCTCACTCTAATCTTATCTAGAAATCTGTTTTCACTTATTTTTATTTGTTCTTCCTTAAATTTGTTGTTGAATGTAATTTCTGATTTTTGTTGTTGACGTTGATCTTGCATCATGATAAATTTTGTGGATTAAATTGTTATATATCCTGATAAGGAAAATGTCTGATTTAGTTATGAAGTTTAGAATTTATCGCAGCCATATTAGCTGGTATGACAAAAACATAGAGCCTGATTTTGGATATACTATTCTATTCATAGAATTTAGATTTTCTTGCAGCCATACCGGTTGGCGTGGCGAGGATTCTAGATAACATGATTATAGGGTGTATACCATAGTTATGACTCTATCGTTTATTGTATCTAAGCATACTGGTGTGGCAAAAATTCTGGCAACATGATTCTAGATAGATGTGTATGGTTATCAGAACATATCTTAAATTGATTCACTTCTTTTGACCTAATGAACAAGAATGATTCCTACTATTATTTCTTGTTTCGTCATTCTTTCTTTCCTTCTCATCGTATGATAATTTCCTCGCCTTACCATTATTTTCTTCGTCTTGATTAACTATGTCCTGATTTCCCCAATCATCTATCTTGTACCTTTTCCTGTCAACTACACTGTTAAATCATTTAAATTCTTGTATCTCTTCATCTTGCAAAAGTTAAGGAAGTGTCGTAAATCATCTAGATCAGAAGGCATATTTTGTTATCAAGTGATATCTTCGTAGGAATATGTGATTTTGGGAAAAAAAAATAAAAAAAAAGAAGAAAAAAAAGGGGAGACTTTGTGGATAATTTTATTTAAGGTGGATAATATTTGAAAGTGTACGATGAAGAGAATATGAAAGCTGGTTTTATAATGGAGAATAAATTTTGTAAGGCCTAGTAGTATTAGATTCGATTTGGAGGAGCGTGATTTGAACAAGTTCAAGGATTTCATAAACTTGATTTAGAGGTTTCGGATCAATCTATGACAATGTGGAAGAATTTGGAATTAAAGATGATTTTAAAGATGATTAAGTGGATAGTTTTGAGTTATATGTTTTTGGAAATTAGCAATTAGGCCTATGGTAAACATGTTAATGTTCAATCTTTATGACAGAAGGGTACAGTTTTGGTAGTAGTCATATAAATGTTGAATTTCACATTGGACTTGTGAGATAAAGGTATGAATGGCAATTAATGATCAGATAAATTTGATAGTATCAGAGAGATGATTAACTTGACTTCCTTATGAAACTTGTCTTTTTCGATCATAAAGAAAATTTGACTTATTCCTTATCCTTGATTTGTTTCTCAAATTTCAATATCGTTAAGATTTTGATCCCCTCTGATTATGACCGAATGAGCAGGAATAAATTCTTATTATCATTCTTCTCCGTCTTGATTAACTCTGTTCTATCTACATCTACAATTAGGATTATAGGTTCTCTAGGACTCTCCAACAGGATTGCTTTCGTGTTATCTTTTGGACATAATTATCTTTGTGTTCCGTCTTTCCTATGACTTGACTAAACTCTTTTTTTAACCTCTTGGATAATTCTTTTCGTTATGTATTCCATTGTCTTCGTACCATTCTTGGAGATATTCTGACGAACTTTCCGTCTTGCTTGACCTTTAACTTGTTTGGACACTGTTATGGATTGCTTGACCCAGTCTTAGGCCTTGTTACCTTTTATTTGATAGACGACCGAAATAGCCAAACCTTGTTAACTGATTTTGTAGTATAACTATAAATGTATTGTGTGTTTGTGATAAATACTTTTCCTAGGGATTGGTTAGATTAAGCTTATAGGACAAGTATGGATGACTGACAGTAGTAGACTTGGAAACCATTAATTAAGAACGATTGTATTGATAGTATGACTTGATGATAGGGTATCCAAGATAGAATAATGAGATATTATATTGTTATGACTATGGATTGAGGATTAGAATCTTGTGCTTAGCAGTTTGAGGATTTAGCATTTATAGAATTTTGGTGGGTTATCTATAGCTAATTACATGTGATTAAATATAGAACGATATGTGGATTGATATAGAATAAGTTAGAATGAGTTATCGTATTGCGTACGAGATCGGAAAGATATCAGTTAAAACGACAAAGAACGAGGCAAAGACATATGTACATTGGTAATTAATAAATCGGGAGTTTTGAAATCGAGGATTTATATTCGGAGGACTTGTTGAGTAAAAAAAAGAAGGGTCTACGCCAAGAATAAGAATTGAATGTATGATTTCAAGGAGAAACTGTAGGAAAGGATTGACGACAAATGATGCAAAGGAACGATGGATTGATAGAATATGGATACTTAGGATGCAATAAAAAAATCCAGTATTTACAATTGAGGTTGAAAATATGGTTGATGATTAAGCATTGTTTGCTTATGAACATATACCCAGAGAATGACCTATATTTTAGGGTATATAAATGTTTCATATTAGTATGGAAGATTCTAAAGGATATATGACGTAGTTTATGATAGAAAGACTTTGTTGAACCTGAACCAAAAAGATTGTAAAGAGAAACGTAAGAGATGATTACAAGGGTAGCAGATTGAGTATCGTAGCCAGAGCAGCTACATGTTATAGTTTGACCTATTGGGTGATTTTTAATTTCGAAGACGAAATTTTTGTAAGGTGGGTAGGATGTAAGCCCCCTGAATTTCAGGGTTTATTTTTATTTTTCTGAATAAATATTTTCTTACAGTATCGGTATTTATATACGGATACATATTTTGTAGTGTGTTTCGTATTTTCTTGATTTTCGTAATGCTTTAAAAATGTTTCCTAACTTATAGATTTTCTTCTTGGCCGGCATATCGCCAGTATACCGGAGTATACCGACGGCATACCGTCCAGACAAATTTTCTGTATTTTAGATATTTTTATGAATAGTGTTTCGGATATTTTTGTGAATAGTATTTAGATATTTTCGTGAATAGTATTTAAGATATTTTCATGAATAGTGTAGATGTACCCTATTACCCATTGGATATTTGGTTTTGTTTGAATGGTTAGGATTGACTTAGATTTTCACTTGGATCACGATCCGACGGCTAAGATTAATTCCCCCTTCTATATAAACCCTTTCACTTTCTCTCTCCTCTCTCTTTTCATTCTCTTCACTTTCTCTTCATTTCTTCTTCCTTTCTCTTCCCTTGGAGCTTTGCTAGGAGCTTGGCCTTGAGGTCTAGAGTGTGGTTTCGTACCCCTCTTGGTGGTGGACTAGAAGATTAGGCTTGGAGCTTAACCTAGGCAAGTGTATCTTGCTCAAAAGTGGCATGACCATACTTTATTTTTGTTTTCCATGGAAACTAGAGTTTTATTGGCCTATAATTTGCTTCTTTAAATTGTTAACATGTTTAGTATATAGCACTTTTGGTTTTGATTGACAGTATTGCGTAGATCTGAGTTTCTAGATATGATTTTCGAGTATTTTGAGGTTTTGATCTATCAAATGTTTTGATTTGTGAAAACTAATACTTTCATGTTGTTGTAAATTCCATTCTATTCAATTTTGACTTTTAAAAATCCGAATTTCGATTTAAAACGAAGTTTTTATGGCCGAAACAAGTTTTGGCAAAATTCTGAATTTTGTTGCTGTTTGAAAAACCGGTATACCGCCGGTATACCGCAGTATACCGCCGGTATGCCGTTTTTGGCACCAGAAACTTACTGTCTTTAGTCCGGTATACCGCCAGTATGCCGCAGTATACCGTCGGTATGCCGTTTTATGCTGTTTTAGGCTGTTTTGCATTTTTTTCATATATTTTAAGTGCTGTAAAAATTCTAGAAAAATTGTATTTAAATACTATGTTAATTTAGCTAATTTATTATAATTTTTTTCAGCATTTAATAAGTACTTTTGGTATTTTATAAAAATAGAAAAACAGAGCTCATTTTCAGGATACCTATGTTTGCTGATTTTTAATAAATGTTTATGAAGGTTTACAAATTCCAGAAAAATTAGTGTAAATTTCTATAATTAATAAGGATCATTTTGGTACTTTATTTCATGAAAAATTAAGCTTTTTGTCTATCTCAAAAATTGTTGGAACACAAGGTTCATTTGATTTATTTATTAAATAATTACGATTTGCAACTTTTTGTGTTGTTTTGAGTTATTGTAGTATTGGACCTCACCCCAAACTAGTGTAAAGACCCTAGAAAGTTAGTTTGGATATAGTGTCACCCCATATTGGACTTGGAATTGACCAGAGTTGACCAGTTGACCAAAGTCAACTATAAGTCAACCTCTGACCCAGTTTGTCTTAGTTTGCCCTAGTTAACTAGACATTATAGTATGTCTTTTTCACCCTGATTAGCTATTGTATTATCTCATCTTTAGGACTGTGGCTTCACTCCGAGCCTTGATTCATATTGATAGCAGAATCCCAGGCAAGTACATCTACAAACTTATTTACTGTCTTTTAATGCTAGAACATGTATTAACCCTGTTAAAATACTGATCATTGAGGTGGCAAGTTAAATCTTCATATGTTTTATTACTTCCAGTACCTGCCATGCTTATACTGCTCCCAGTATCTCCCACATGTTTTTACTGTTCTCGTATCTCTCACATGTTATATATATATGGGTTATGGGGAAACTGACAGTTGAGTACGTGATCATGCCCCCATTATCGTACCGAGCAAAGTTTATTCTATATGATACTGCACCGTAGGCCATTATCCCGCATTTCTGTACGGATGTACACCTATGCTTGTGCACTTGTACGTATGTACATTTTATTTACATTGTGCCTCAGCACTTTGTACATCTATTGACCGATCACGTACCTGCTACTGTTTTAAACATTACATATACATCTGTCTCTATGACATATGTATCCTTGCCATGATAGATTATGAGATATACCATGATTTCAGATATGCCATGTTCACTATGTTACTATGTTACTGTGATCCCAGTTGTACCATGAGGCCATGTTTCCAGTATTTCCTGTTTTATAGATTTATCACACCATGTTTCTTGTTGTACATCTCTTTCATTATATGTTCAGTATTTTAGTTGTAGAGGTTGTACTTGCTCCCGTCCTGACAGGATAACGTTGTAGGTATACTTTTCGAGGAGGAAATGCTATGTGTTACATATTATGGTAATGCATTGAGGACATGGCCTTAGCTCCAGAAGAGACTCAGCGGAGAACCTTGCTTAGTTATCTTTCTTGTGTTTTGAGACTTAGACTTTATCTGTACTTGTATTTGGATACTGGACTTTGTCTCCAGTTAGATACTTATAAAGTGTATTATTAAGTATGTGCTTATGTTACCTTCTCTTATAGATGCTGTGTTGTAATGAACCTTAAATGTGATTTTAGAACTGTTAGCTGCTTAGATCCTTTATTGTTTATTCTAGAACAGCTTACTGCGCTTTAACCAAGCGTAGGCTGGACATGGCTCGGCCCGGCCCAATAATTTGGGTATCGGGTCGTGACAATGACGCCCCAGATTGGAGATAACTATTCATCGACTTCGTCGTCTACGACATCCTGCCCGAGAACCCAAAGGAAGCCACTTCTATAAGAAGGTATTCTCTCAGATTCTTCTACGATACAGAGACGAAGATGCTGTATCGCCACTCCAACGACGGATTATTACTTCGATGTCTGTCAAACGCAGAAGCTAAAGAAGCAGTACGAGAAGCTCATGACGGTGTCTGCGGGGCCCACCAGCCTGGCCCAAAATTGCAAGACCGCCTTCGACGAATGGGCTACTATTGGCCCATGATGGTGGCAGATGCGATCGATTATGCTAGAAAGTACAAAGCTTGCCAAGTCCACGCGGACTTCATTCACCAACCGTCCGAGTTTCTACATCCGACGGTAGCATCCTGGCCATTCGAAGCATGGGGAATGGATATCATTGGTCCAATCACCCCACCTTCCTCCAGAGGACATCGTTTCATACTTGCGATCACTGATTACTTCTCCAAATGGGCGGAAGCTATCCCACTCGCAGAAGTCAAGACTTCAAACGTGATCAGCTTCCTTAAGCATCACGTCATCTACCGCTTTGGACTGCCCCAAAGAATCATCCATGATAATGGTCCGCAGTTTGCAAGCCACACATTCTATCGGTTTTGCGATAAACATCGTATTCAGAATATCGCTTCGACGCCGTACAACCCGGCAGCAAACGGGTTAGCAGAGGCATTCAACAAAACAATCATCAAACTCCTTAAGAAGTTTGTTTCCTCCAACAAACGCGACTGGAATGAGAAACTCGGCGAATGCTTATGGGCTTATCGCACCACAGTTTGAACAGCCACTGGGAATACGCCATTCTCCCTAGTGTACGGGAGTGAAGCAGTTCTCCCATTAGAGACTCAAATACCCTCACTCCGCGTTGCCCTCACTTATCAATTAACGACGAATGACAACTACCGACGTCGACTGTGAGAGTTAGAGGCCTTAGATGAAAAGTACCTCCTAGCTCAGCAAAGGATCGAGCTGTACCAAGCACGCATCTCAGGAGCCTTCAACAAGAAGGTCAAAATCAGAACATTCCAAGTGGGCAATCTTGTTCTGGCAGTCCGGAGGCCGATGGTCATGACTCACAAGACCGCCGGCAAGTTCCAGCCAAAGTGGGAAGGTCCATTTGTCATCGAGGCCGTGTTCTCCAACGGTGCTTACTGCGTCGCCAAGCAGAACGGAGACTTGCTCATGTTGCCCGTCAACGGCAAGTTCCTGAAGAAATACTATGTTTAAACAATATTCTCCAGATCTTTGAGTCACGTACCTGCTGGTACCACTAAACTCGCTCCATGAATTTCTAGATTATTGAGTCATGTATCCGCTGATACCACTGAACTCACCCTTGCAGTTTTCCAGATTCTCGAGTCATGTACCCGCTGGTACCACTAAACTCACTCCATGAATTTTCAGATTATTGAGTCATGTATCCGCTGATACCATTGAACTAACCCTCAAAGTTTGCCAGATCATTGAGTCACGTACCTGCTGGTACTGCTGAACTCACACTCACCATTCTCCAGATTTTCGAGTCACGTACCCGCTGGTACCACTGAACTCACTCCATGAATTTCCAGATTATTGAGTCATGTACCCGCTGGTACCGCTGAACTCACACTCACCATTCTCCATATTTCCGAGTCACGTACCCGCTGGTACCGCTGAACTCACACTCACCATTCTCTAGATTCTCGAGTCACGTACCTGCTGGTACCACTGAGCTCGCACCCACAATATTCTAGATTTTTGAGTCATGTACCCGCGTGTACCGCTGAACTCATGCCCTTCTTCCACAAAGATATCCCAAATTTCCGAGTCATGTATCCGCTGGTACCTCTGAACTTATACTTTGATTCCAACATTCATGGATTGTCGAGTTATGTGCCCATCGGTACCCCTGAACTTTCATCCCGGTCACTCTTTTGAAAGAAAGTCATGTATAATCATACCGCTGAACTTTCTTCCTACAAGAGATCCTCCCTCATGATCTAATACATGCACTCCCAGTGCACAACAAAGGTAACGGGTCCACAAACTTTCAAGACGGCCATGTCCTCATTATAAAAGAACAGAACAATTATCGGAGGACCGAACTTTTACTTCACGTTACAAACTCGCTTGTACAAAGAAAGCCTAGTGACGAAAACCTAGGTACAGCAATCTAAGTACAATTGTTTATTTTAGATTCTAGGGGGTGACGATAGAGGCTCGGGAAGGCGACAGCAGCCCTGCCTTACTCCTTGGACGATCGGTATGCATCCTTGGCTCCTTGTGAAAAGATGGTTGGCGTTGACGAAGAAATGCTCTTCTTGCTCCTCTGTTGCTCTTCTGGCTTCTCTCTCTCTCTCTGTGTATTCTTTTCTCTGACTATTGGGGAGTCTCTCTGTATATACGTATTTTTCTCTCTGAAATTGTATATATTTCAAGGGAATGGAACCTTACTATTTATAATAGTGGGATGTGATCATTAGGGTTGCCAATGATTAGCTTTCAGAGATGGCGGCGGCTTGGGGATTGGTCAATCTAGGCCATTCATCTTGATTATGATGAATCTGGACCATTAGGTGTAGATTACACCAAATCCCATGAGCAATTAATACTGATTGGAATAAATCTTCCTTATACTGATCTTCTGATATCTGTGAATAAATTAGATCTATTCTTCTGCCACGTGTACCAGATTTATTGGGATCTGACCCAATCTTTAATGGCAGCAAATCTGAGGAATTAATCGGTTTAGGACACGTGTCCTAGGAGCTGCTGGGGGGATCTGGACCACATGACTAGTGAGCCGCATATGAATGTGAGCCGCATATGAATGTGAGCCGCATATGGTTAAGCCCACGTGTCAGGGCTGCGTCGGCAGTGGCCCTCACTTGCGTCCTCTAACCATAGAGGAGTAATCCTAGTGGGCCGCATAGGTATATATCCGCCTGGGCTGCATAGACATGATCCTCTTGAACCGCATGAAAAGTCCTCTGCTCGAGCCGCATGAGGCTTTCATGGCCTGAGCCGCATAGGATGGATTCACTCTGAGCCGCATGGGAAGTCCTTTGCTCGAGCCGCATGAGGCTTCTATGGTCTGAGCCGCATGAGAAGCGAGCCGCATACGAATGCCCATGTGGCAAGGCCACGTGGCATTTTTGTGGCTCTCAGGGGATTTGTGTCAGAGATTTCTTTTCTCTTCCCTAGAGATTCATCATTATGACAGAGTCATAATTACCTGCCTTTGTGTCAGGGCTGTCAACTTTTCAGAGGGGTCAGCCGTCATAGCAATTAATGTAGCATGTGTCGGAGGGGGCACTATCAGGCCACGTGTCCTCTGAGCCGCATGGAATGCCTTGGGCCGCATAGCTCCTTATGCCGCATGATTCCTTGAGCCGCATGAGTTCTCTGAGCCGCATGGATCTTTCCTGGCCGCATGAATCATTTCCTTTAGTATTTTCCATGCTTCTACACTATCGACCACCCACCACCTCTGCAACAACCTCCCGTGGATTTGCGTGGACGACTTCAATACCATCTCCATCCGAGAAGAAAAATCAGGAGACAGGCCCCCTCAACAGGCTGCTATGTCAGATCTCAACGAATTTTTTTTCAACACGCACCTACTCCCCATTTCATTTTTTGGCAACGCCTTCACCTGGTGCAACATGCAGGAAGGAGCCAGACGACAGTACTCGCGCCTCGATCGTGCTCTCATCAATAATTATTGGGCAGACATGGGACTCATCTCTAAACTGTCGCACCTCAACACCACGGAATTTGATCACTCCCCTCGTCTTATTGAGGTCAGCAGCAATCAAACCCACATCAGGAAAGTCTTTTGCTTTCAGACCTTCTGGAGCCACCACCCCCAATTCAACATATTGTAGCTACTGCTTGGAGCTCTGCAGACGACCCGGACCCCATCAGGCGCGTTTCAATGAAACTCAAAGCCACCAAAAGAGCCCTGGCGACTTGGAGTAGGAACGCTTTCGGAGACATCTTCCAAGCCATCAATCAGGCGGAGGACGACGTTACCCGGATGGAGAACCTGTTCGCCACGGACAAGTCGCCGAAGAACCGGACTACCCTTCACCTTACCAAAGCCCTGCTCAAGTCCAGGCTCAAAATTGTGACCGAATTCTGGAAGCAGAAAGCCAGGTTGAGGTGGGATGCTGAAGGGGATAAAAACTCCAACTTCTTTCACGCCTGCGTGAAAGGCCACAGATAATAGCTGAGCATCCTTCAAATTGTCGATGATACCGGTCGTATTTATACTGTTCACCAGAACATTCAGACGGCTGCCACTCAATTCTACTCCAAACTTTTCTCCAAGGACACCATCAGCAAGGACGACGACCTTCTCGCCAAGATTCCCAGCATAATCAATGACAAAGTGAACGAGCAACTTCTCAAACCCCCCAATATGGAGGAAGTCAAGGATGCCATATGGACCCTGGATACACACAGCGCTCCCGACCCAGACGGGTTCACCGGCATTTTTTTTTTGCGCATGCTGGGACATCATCAAGCACGACATTCATGCGGCTAACGTCGCCTTTCTTCAGGGAGCTAGATACCCCAAATCCATCTCTCATGCTAACCTCATCCTCATCCCCAAGAAAGAGAACCCAACTACATTCAAAGAGTTTCGGCCCATCAGCTTATGTACCTTCACCAACAAAATTATCTCCAAATAATCGCCTCACGCATGTCTACGCTTCTCCCAAAAGTCATTTCTAAAGAACAGAGCGGTTTCGTCAAGGGCAAGCACATCACCGACAACATCCTATTAGCTTAGGAGTTGATCACCTGTATGAAATTCCCCTCAAGAGGGAGCAATGTGGCTATAAAGCTTGACATGGAAAAAGCCTAAGACCGACTGGATTGGCAATTCATGATCTGGGTGCTTAGAGCATTCGGCTTCTCGGAAGCGTGGACCGATGTCCTCTTCAGATCGGTCAACAACTCCTGGTTCTCCACCATCATCAATGGTCAAGCCGATGGATTTTTCAAAGCGAACCGTGGGGTTAGGCAGGGAGACCACTTTTATCCACTCTCTTCGTCATCGTGGTCGACGTGCTTAGCAAAAATCTCAACAACTTACCTAACTTGCCAGGATTCCAACATTTTCACTCCACCACCGGATGTCCTTTAATCACCCACCTGGCCAACGCGGACGACATCCTCATATTCTCTATTGGGGACATCGGCTTGGTGGTGGAGGTCCACAAAATGCTCAAGAGGTATTCCAGATGCTCCGGTCAGCGGGTCAACCCGAGCAAAAGTGTCATCTACACTCATCATAAAGCGAACAAAATGCACTATGAGACTCTCTCCAATCTGACATCATTCTCTACTGCTT